>VZTT01072130.1:77377-88952 GCA_013400855.1 Buphagus erythrorhynchus
TTTTTTTTTGGATATGATACATTTTGTATGTTACTACAGTATTTTCCCCTGAACTTGAATTTTAAAGTTTTTTTTTTTTTACTTTTGCTAAAGTATATTTCTTTTGTATTTGCATTTCTATGAAATTTACCTTTTGAACAGGGATTAAAAACACTAGTATTTAATTTTTTTTGGAGTTTGAATTTGCAACCTTAGATGTGGGGCAAAAAGGCAATACAATAGTGTGTTTTGCAACCCTTGCTTACACTGAGTAGTAATTATTCAAATAAGCCTGTGCTGGATACTTATGTAAATAACTGTTCACATGTAACTCAGTTCACAGTTTCATGATAAAGCAACAGAAGCTCCAGCAGAAAAAAACAGGGTAAAGAGTTCTCCTTTTCTTGTTCCTTCTACACTGTTTCTGCTCTCTACACAGAGGAGCACTGTGCTGCCTGCCCCACTGCAGACATTTGCAGGGACACAATATGAGCTTGATAAGCAAACTGACCTGAATTAATTAAAATGAAGGAGGAAAAATATTCTGAAACTTACAGATTTGAGGAAGGATTACAAGGTACCACTTGGGTTTTAAAAGTCGACATTTTGATTGATACTTTCAAGAATTGAAGCGGTAAATATTCTATGATTTTACCTTTTTAATCTACTGCCCCAGAAGGTACATTTTCAATGTCAGATATCCAGATTTGGAGTTGACATGGGTTTGGATTGGTATGCCCCAAATCTGAAAAAGAGCAGTTGTGAGCGATGCATGAAATCCAAGTCAGAAAGCTGAGGATGCTGACTTCTTAGAGGGATTGTCTGTCTTGATTTCCCATCAGTTTAGCATTAAGACTTTGCCCTGAAGGACACAAATTCCTAGGGAACTTTTACCTTTTACCAGGAGGTGTTGAAACTCAGAAAACAGTTCCACCTTGTTTTTAATTTTCTTTTCAGACATAAATATTTCCTCTTAGTGTTCCTTTTGTATTGTTGCGATAAGTGTGTTTTTCAGAACGTGTTTTTTTCTTGTGAGCCCCTCCATGTCTATGTGTAGTGCAAAGATTTGTGCCTTAAAAAGCAACAATTACAATTACATTTGTGATCAGAGAAGCCCTGATCAGACTGGATGCACTGTCTCTTTTCTGCTCGCTAGAACTTGCATTGGGAGTTTCATACATTTATTCATCTTTTTGAATGTTAGATGTGCTTGCAGTCCAGCCGGCTTAACTAGGTGACTAATTGTTTCAATAAACAAACACAATCTGGGAGCTGGGAGTGGGAACCAGAAGATAGGTGAGGTGGGTAGTGTTGCAACACCTGAGCTTACCACATCACTTGGTGGCTCAGTTTTCCCCAGTGAAAATTGGGAAAGGGGCATGCATAAGAAGCTCTGTCTGCAAGTGAAAATGTACTTTGTGCATTTGGACCAATATTGACTTAGAAGGCTTATCTGAGCAGTTGTTTTCATTTGTTTTGAGGAAGCTGTATAGTGACTTCATGGCTGTACAGATTAATACTTGTATAATGTGAAGATGGGAAACACAAGCTGATGGAGATATTGATACTTAAAGTTGAGTATGTTTTCCTGCCCTGAGAAAAGCTAAGAATCTGTAAGTCTTCCTGATTTCTGCCATAATTCTGAGTCTTCAGCATCTCTGCAAATTAGATCATATTTGTTATCGTGTAACTAAGGTTGGCAGGAACCAGGGCAATTCCTTGGCACAAGTGGTATTGTGAAAAGTTTATGTTGGGTGTCAGCCCAAAACTCCCACAGCTGTTTATAACAAGATAACAATGTGTCATGCAAACAGCTTCATATTCTGAGGGATGGTCTGGGAACAAAGGGGTATTTGGGGGGAAGCAGGGGCAGGGAAAATGTGCAGAAAATATCTAAAACTGTACTGAAGAAAAGTAGTGATATATGAGTTTGATAAGAGCTAAGTGTGGCTGTTACAGGGGCTTCTTAATGGAGCATTCTGAAAAAGAACTTTCAGAATAATAGGTGAGGGTTCAGTTATCCTGAGCCTCATTTATTGAAACAGAAATGTATCTAGAGCCATTGTCTCAGAAATAACCCCAAATAGAACAGGTTTGTGTGACCAAATGCAGATTCAGAGGCTGATTGCGTGACCTGGGAAACTGGTTCTAATCTGCTGAAATCTTCATAGAGATAATTCAGTGTAGCTACCAAGTGCAGACTTTACTGATGTTTTTATTTTTTAACTCCGATTTTGTCAAAAGTATTGTTTTGATTCTTGTGTCATGTTAATGTAAGCTGGTAGAGAAATGAAATATATTAGCATTACCAGTATTGAGATTTGAAATCATAGTTAACTTTGAATCCTTCTTGCAGTCTCTTATGCAGCACTCTAGGAATCTCTGAGTTCACAGTTTATAAGATGGAAAATAATTCTGTTTTTCTTAAGTACAAGCAGAGAATTTTTACTATTGAAAGCACTAGAATTGTTTTGAGTGGGAGAGCCTATGATGGGAACCCTTAAAGTTTTGTGTGCATTAAGGTGGTCTGAAAGTTAATACTGACTTATAATTTTTAAGATAATATTTGTATTTTCAGTTTATGGTAGCATTCTTCCTTCTTCAATTATCTTTAAGATTGCCATTTATTTTTAGAAGAGCAATAAATCAGAATTAGTTAGCTTTAGTAGTTAAATAACATATCCAAGACAATTACTGGTGAAAAAAGACCTGTCTTCTTCCCAGAATGCAATATGACAGATTACCAACAAAATATATATGTGTATGCATTTCAGAAGAAGAGAAATAACAGAAAGAGATTATTCATAATAATCACCATTTGCAGTCAAATCATCATCTTTTACTTATGCAACCTAGCCTGGTCTTATTTTGTAGTTCCATTTAAATCGCTGAATATTTTTTTTAACATATGAAAGGGTATTCCTAGGAAAGAAAAGGATATTTTAAAGCTGTTAACAACACTTCCAGCTGTTGAGATAGCAGTAGTATGGGATATGAGAGCTCAGTTGGTCAAACCAGGGAATGAAAAGTAGCATCAAGACTAGACTGGAAGGCAAAGGGTATCATTTCATGTCTTGTGACAGCAATTAATTGCTCACAAAATGAGACACACTAAAGCATTTGATTTTATTAAAAATTAAATCATGTAAGGCAATGTTGTGAGGAGGTTTGTGGTTTTTCAAGATTCTCTGCCACAATTCTGTGAAAGGTACTGTTTTTTCCATGCTGAAGTTATGTTGCCTGCAGAGAAAAATGTGCATGTCATTTCCCCAGTGAATTCTGAAATACTCTAAGCAGTAATTAGGTGCATAAAATAAACCCTGTGAAAAATGAATTATTTTTTTGTTTTACTCTAGGGCTTTGGTCTGGGTTATCCCCCTGCCCCCTCCACACAGTTGAGAGATTGTTCAGTCACTTGTGCCTCAGCAGATGCTGCTCTTCCTTCTTCAAGCCATGGCTTCAGCTCCAGCTGTGCTGCTCTAGCCTGAGTTGCTCTCCAGATCCATGCCTGCAATTTCCCCTGGCTTTGGAGCACAGCTTCAGGCAGTGGTGCCATGGGCAGGGCTGGCAGAAAGTGAGCACAGAAAAAGGGAGTGGGGAAAAAGATTTCTGGAACAGCTTCTTTACAACCTTTCCCACACCCTTCATTCCTGCCTCTGTACCACTTCATTTAATGTGTCTGTGCAGGCAGCTGCGTGTGCTGCATGATGAAATGTCTGGTTGGATCCTTCCCTAACCTGCTTCCCAGCCTGGCAGGAGGAATGCCTGCACCTGCACAGGGCAGGGTGGCATGACAGGACAGTGGTGAGTTGCTGAGGGAGGAGGTCAGCTGTGTTTAAGCTGGCATCATTGCAAAGAACAGAGAGTTTGCCTGACTATATCTCTGGCAGGACCCTGGAGCCAAATTTGCAAGCAAAGTAGATGTGGGTGCGTTGGTTTTTATATACTCCTAAGTTTTTCCTACAGATATCAGCCATGATGTAGAACTTAAAGCAACTTGACATTACTGAGTGACCAAAACTGTCTGAATTCAATTGTTTGATTTTGATGGTCAGCATGAAGTCTTTCTCAACAGAAATTGGAAGGCATATGTATAGCAATTTCTGAAAAATAAGCTTAAGTTCTTTGTTCTCAAACTGACATCTTCTAAACAACTATTTGTGTCTGAAAATTTTCATTAATAAAACTGGGGTAAATTTTCAAAATTACTTTTACTGGTCCATCTTAGGTACAAAGGGTTGTAGTAAATGGGATTACATCAGGCTGATGACTGGTCACTAGTGGAGTTTTCCAGGGCTTCATTTTAGGCCCAGCACTCTTCAACATCCTCATAAACAACTTGAATGCAGGATTGAAAGAATACTAAATGAGTTTGCCAAAAATACTAAATTTGGAGGAGCTGTTGTTTCTGCCCCTCAAGGGCAGAAAGAGGCCCTGCAGAGAGCCCTTGACAAATTAGAGAGATGGGCAGTCACCAACCATATGAAGTTTAAAAAGGGCACATTCTGGATTCTGCACCTGACACGGGGCAACCCTGGTTGTGTCTATAGACTGGGGAATGAGAGGCTGCAAAGCAGCACTGTGGGAAGCACTGGGGGTCATGGTTGATGGCAAGTTGAACAAGAGTCAGCAGTGCCTTGGCAGCCAGGAGGGCCAACCCTGTCCCGGGGGACATCAGGGACAGCATCACCAACCAGGCAAGGGAGGGGATTGTCCTGCTCTGCTCTGCACTGGGACAGCCTCACCTTGAATATTGTGTGCAGTTTTGGGTCCCACAATGTAAGAAAGACATTAAGCTATTGGGGGGCATTCAAAGGAGAGCAACAAGGATGGTGAAGGGGCTAGAGGGGAATCCATATGAAGAATGTCTGGGGTCACTTGGTCTGTTCAGTCTGGAGGAGACTGAGGGGAGACTCCACTGCAGTTACAACTTCCTTGAGAGGGGAGGAGAAGGGGCAGACACTTATCTCTACTCTCTCATGACCAGTGACAGGACCCAAGGGAATGGCCTGAAGCTGTGTCAGGAGAGGCTTAGATTGGATATTAGAAGAAGGTTCTTCGCTTAGAGGATGGTTGGGCACTGGAACAGCCTCTCCAGGGAAGTGGTCACAGCACGAAGACTGACAGTTCAAGGAGCATTTGGACAATGCTCTCAGACAAATGGTGTGGTGCTTGGGGCTGTCCTGTTCTGGGCCAGGAGTTTGACTTCCATGATCCTTGTAGTTCTCTTCCATGCAGGATATTCTATGATTCTATAATCTTCAGTTTTGTGTATAAAACTCTTTTGCAAATGACATTTATACATGCACAGACCTTAGCAATTAAAACTTCTGTACAGCTTAGAAACTTCTATACAGGTTTGTGGTGAAGAGCAGTTGTACACTGCTGTTTGCCTGGAGCATATTTCAGACTGCTCACCCATATTCTCTGTGACAGAGGCTGCAGTGTGCCTTATTTCATCCCAGCCACGTACAGCTTTTGGCTTCCTGGGTATGTGCCAGTGCAGCCCTCAGCTGAGCAAAGCCTGAACTTCATAGTCTAATAATTAACTTCTGTAAACTTCCAGGTGAGCTCCAGCTTTCTGTACATTCAGGCAGTTTCATTTATAAGTAGAAGCTGCTTTTGTTAGACATCTCCAATTCTGTGATCCTCCAAACATCTGGTAATGTTTTATTCCTCATCTTCACAGGAACTGATTTTCAATGGCTAGAAGAGAGCTGACAAGTGGCTGAAATGAATATGACTACTATCCTACAAGAGATTTTGATTAAAAGATCACAGCAGAAGAAGAGGACTTCCCCCTTAAACTACAAAGAGAGGCTTTTTGTACTTACAAAGTCTATGCTAACATACTACGAAGGTCGAGCAGAGGTAGGAGACACAGATTTATACTACAGATTGCCTTTGTTCCTTTTTGCTTTTGTGCAATACTGGCCTTTTTTCCTACCATATGTCATACTATCAAGAGATGATTGGGGAAATGGTCATTAGTGGCCATGAAAGTGAGCTGGCATTTCTCTTATTTAATGATGCAACTTAATGTAATGCAAGTTGACAGAGGTGTAGGTAACTTACTTGGTAGTCAGCCTGAATTGGTTCTCAATCAGAGAAGTAGTGCATAGCCAGGATGGTAGAAATGACATAAAACAGTGTTTAGAAGTGATCATCGAAGCTGATTTCTTTCTCTCTCCAGAGAGGTGAAAGATCAGTGCAATGATGAATTGGGGAAAAGGTAGAAAAAGTAACAATTGCAGTTTCTTGTAGCCATGTGTACTGTGAAGGCCATTACATTCACATCTGGCAATTAACTGTATTTGAACAGGAGAAAGAGTATTTGATAGGAGCAGTGCATTGCAGACTGAATTCAGCAGAGATGAGATCTATTAGAGTGGATCATGCAACCTGGTGATTGAAATGAAGCTGGAAGCACTTTAACTTTGACCATACAAGCAACTCATCCTGGTTACCACTTTCTGTGTAAATTCAGTTACCCAGGAAGTCATTAGTGTAAACTATGCAAATCCTCAGACCAGCATTTTTTCAAATGAGCTCCAGACTCAGTTTCATCAAGGTCACCTGCCCCCAGAGTGCCTTGTCATATCCTCAGTGCTGGGGGTGAGATTTTCCACTTGTGTGAGACTACTTTCCATGTTTGTCACAGTGCTGAAGAGGATTAAAACGACTGCAGTAGCTTGTGAAACATGTTGTATGCCTTGGGAAGCCATTTAACAAATAAAGCTTAATGGAGGGAACCCTGCTACCTCATGTGTTGGCTGTCTTACCTCTGATAAAAGAAGAGGGTACAGGAGAGCTAAGGCTTGCTAAGCATGTTTCTCTGCAAGACCTTATGGTTGCACCAGAACTGAGCTCACTTACCATGTTACAAGATGCTCACAGCAGTTTGTTCTCTGAAAGTAGCTTGGACACAGTCAGGGATTAAGAACAAGGTCACAGACTGAGGTTGGAGAGGGCCTCTGGAGGCCATCTGTTCCAAGCCCTCTGCTCAAGCAGGGCCACACAGAGCTGGTTGCCCAGAACCAGCTGGCTGTTGAATATCTCTGTCCAGTTGGCTGTTGAGAGTCTCCTTTGATGGAGTCTTCACAGCCTTGCCTGGCAATCTGTGCTAGGGCACAGACACTCTCACAGTAAAAAAAAAAATCAACATAATTTCCTGATGTTCAGATGGAGCCTCTTGTCTTTCAGTTTGTGCCCACTGCCTCTGGCCCTGTCACTGGACACTGCTGCCAGTAGCCTGGCTCTGTCCTCTTTGCCCACTCCTTTCAGGCACTTGATGTCCCTGTTTTATGGTGGCAGAGTGTGTCAGTCACTCCTATTTTGGTGACTCTGGCCTGCTTCCAGAGACTAAAGAGGTGGGGGCTAAGAAGCCCTCTGAAATATTTCTTGCATGCTTATCCCATGTCAGCTTACATTCAGATCAAATGGAAATGTGACAAACAGGTTTTGCAGGTCTAGTTGTCAGCCTTTAAGAAGTTACCACTTCCAGCTTCCCCTTCCAGCTTTCCCTTTGCTCTGCAGGTTAATGTCCTCTGGCTAAAATGCTTTTCCAAGAGACTGACTTGTGTATCTCTCTGAGAGGTTTCAACTCTCAGTTTTATTTGCAGTGAGATTGAACAGGGCAGCCCATAGAGCCCTCAGCAGAGGATGCAGTAACTTCTTTAAATATTTCCACCTAAAATACAGCCAGTTGGGCTGAAAATATACACTATGCCTATGCTATGCTATCAGTTTGCTGCTGAAAAAGGCAGGTCCATTTCATCCCTGTCCTAGCCTTCCTAGACTCCCCCATTCACTTGAATTCATTTTGGCCCTTCATGGAATCCATACTGCTCTGAAAAAAATTGCTAATCATGGAATCATAGAATGGCCTGGGTCAGGAGGGACCTTAATATTCATCCAGTTCGAACCCCTCTGGGCAGAGACACTTTCCGCTAGACCAGATTTCTCAGAGCTCCATCCAACCTGGCCTAGAGCACTTCTAGGGATGGGGCATCCACCACCTCTGTGGGCAACCTGTTCCAGTGTCTCACCACCCTCACAGTAAAGAATTACTTCCTTAAATCCGATCTAAACTTACTCTTAGTTGGAAGCCATTCCCCCTTGTCCTGTCACATGCCCATGGAAAGTTTGTCTCTTTCTTGTAGGCTCCCTTCCCTGCTGGAAGGCTGCAATTAGGTCAGCAGAAAGATATTTGATCTGGTTTTGTTTTTGCTGGATTGGTGTTCTGCTGGGATAGCACGCTGCATTAGCTGGGTGCAGGGTCTAACCAGTGCCAGAGGCTGTGCCAGGGGCTGGAGGAGAACTGGATGCTCTCACTGTTGACATCAGCAGGCTGTGAGACTGGCTCAGCCGTAATGCGTTGCTTTCCAGCCTCAAACCATTTTCATTTTCACTGTTCCTCTCATGTTAAGTTCTTTTAAACATTAATCAGCATTTTATTTTGTCTGAAAATAGCGAGCTCTGATCTTAAAGGGGCACACTGAATATTTTTGTCCCTTTAAAAAAAGCCACAACTGTAAGACTAAGATCTCTGTGGCACAGTTATTCCTTTGTGTATCTGGACAACTTAAATGGCAAAGATGTTTGTGGGTTTAATTATTTGTTTGGTTATTGTTTGAGTTTTTTAAAGCCAATCATAGTGGCTATAAATATGTATTTACAGTTAAACAGTTGCATATTCTGACTGAGGTAATTTATATGAAGAGAAAAAAATTATTAGCCATCAAGACAATTCTGCCCCCTTTGAATAACTGGGGGCTTATTGCTGAAATAAATGTGACTATAGTGTATGCTGATTGAATTTAAAGACATGACAGATGAAAGGATAGGTACAGACTGATTTAATTTTGGGCTTGGCAGTATTCAAAGTCCAGATTGGTGAGATAAGCATGGAAATTCCAAGCCAAGAGGATCTCACACCTTCATTTTAATCCCCTAACTGCAGTGGTAGCAGTCTGCCAGGGATGGTTGAGTTCTGCTTCTCTAGGCAAGTGTGCAATTCCCAGTTTGATTGTTGACCAGTTTGAAGTATTTTCTTGTTTTCTTCCATTTTAACTTTTATGGAAGTTCAGTAGAGAGAGTTCAAGAAAAACCCAGGGTTTGTGGGCACGTGAATAATCATACCACTTCTTTTTAAAACCAAGACTAAATTTCATTAACCAGATTAGCCAATATTCAAAGTGTGGGCAAGGTGGGATTATTAATAAAGTGACATAATTAGACATTTTGTACGTCTGGTGACAGAAGTGGAACATTTATGACAACAAAAAGCTGTCAACCATAGCAAATAGTGTTCATGTAAATGCTGCTGAGAGATTAAATTTTTCTGTGCAGCCAGAAGTGGAGCATCACTTGCTCTTTGACCAGAAACTGCACGTTGTAGACCACTCTTCTCTGTTTTTTCCTGTCCTATCTACTGAAAAAGTCCCATATACCTTAAATAAATTATTATTGGAGCAATAAATTATTATCTCCTAAACATGACTACTAGCAACAACTACTAAAATCTTGTTTTAACTTGCTCATAACTGGTTTAAATCTTTCTATACGTGCTTTCAAGCAGATCAGGCCCCCTGTCATAGTACAATGACAGTGCATGCCTGCAGTGAAGTCTGCCATGAGAATGAGAAATACAGTTTTTTCACTTAGATATTGCTCTGCTGTAAGTCATGGAGAGGGTGTGTGAACTGTTGATGGAGCTTAGCTACAGAATCAGTGGAGAGGCTGCATTTCAAGACTGGTTTCAAAACACAGAAGCCCAAGGAAGGAGAATCTTGGTTTAGGTCACCTGTGCAAAGCTCTACAATTAAAATCAGTATCATGGGAAACTTACTTTGCATAGGACCTTGGCATTTACTGCTTAACTTCTGGGCGTTATGCTGTTGGACGAAAAATGTGGAAGAAGTAACACCTTTAGGTTTGTTAGAATGATGGACATTAAGAAGTTGGAAAATGAAAATACATCAGGAACTGAATTGCCTCGAGCATCATGGAGATAGACCTTTAGTGTCAGAAAAGAGGAATAGTCTGTTTAAGCTGGGATGTGTTCTGGTTTTGTCTTCTTTTTCTTGGTCATAAATTCTGATAATTAGTAAGTGTAGCTGTTGGGGAAGGGGCATCAATGCACTATTGCACGATATTGGACTAACAATGATTATAAGCAAATAAAAAGGCTGAGCTAATGTTGTTTCTTGAAGTCCTTAAGGGTATATCAGCTGTCATTGTCAGAATATTTTCTGTGTTTTTTCCCTAATGTTGCAAAAGTGGCTATTGAAATCTGAATGTGATGTGGTCCATTTGCAATAAGAACAAAAATTCACTGCAGTAAGATATAACTGCATTGGTCTCCAAACACAGAGTACTGGTCATGAATGTATAGAGGTAGGGAAGAAGTAAAATATATTCCTATTCTGAGTATGGACATGTACTATAAAGTACATCTTGCTGGTTACGCTACCATCAGAAAGGCTTGAGATATATACAGTGTTCTCAAACATGTATTGTAGACTTACCAAGCCAGCTTTAAACATATTTATGTAGACAGTAGTAACTACTTTGAAAGTGGGAGGTGGTAGGCATTTTTTCACAAACTGGCCCTTGTTCTTGAGGACTGCTGCAGTGTTCTTACTGGTGTCAGCTGGAGTCATGGATTGTAGTGTGACTTTGCTGGATAATCTGGCTGTATAGCAAAGGCAGTGTTTATAGTGTTTGAGTGAGGAAACACAAGCATGAAATATTTTATTAGGAAATCTCTTTTCAATTTTGTGTGGTTTGAAAACTCAGCATAATACTTCAGCTGTGCTTCTGGTCATTTTCCTGAACTATTTTCTTCCAAGAAATCAAAACATATGAGTCAGTATCAAATTGATAAGCAAATTTAATCAATTTTGAAATTACCTGACTTGTTTGAAAATCAAGTATTTCATGCAGTGATATTAAAACAATCTCATTTGGAATGGCTTTCTGTATTTTTGACCAGCAAAAATTTAGCTGAAGTTCTATGACTTTTTCCAAATTGCTAATTTCATCTTGAATGGAGTGTAGGTTTGAATTCCAAGGAGGCATTTGTGGAAATAACACCACATATGCGTGGCCCTAGGTACATTTAGCCATTTCTGTCAAAAGTGAGCTTATATCTTGAATATTCAACTTAAAATTCCTTGAAGTTTATTTTCGAAGGATTGATGAATTCACACTTTCATCTGTGTCTGTTTGGAAAATCAAACCTTAAGTGTTTATCTAGGAGTCCACTTTATCACTGAAATTTTAAACACTTCAGCTGGACAATGGAAAAGAGGACTCATTTTACCAGTATGCCTGATGGCTGGTGTCCCACAGTTCAAGTGCCTCACACGCTCCTTTGCAGGGTGGCTGCAAAGAACAGCATCATTTATTCCTCTTGAGTTAGCCAGCAGGACAGACCACATGAAAATAGCATCCAAGCTACTGCATCCATCAGGGTTGTCCACCACGTACTCGTGGTCTATTGTCTTTCTCCTGATGCCTTGGGTTTTAGCTTTTATATTTCTCAGACTCTCTGCTGCTTTGTATGTAACTCTGAAACTTCATGTTAGGTGTT
>VZTT01072130.1:91884-110101 GCA_013400855.1 Buphagus erythrorhynchus
CGTAGAATGCAATTCAATGTGGATGAGTAAAAAAGGCAGGAATGTTGAAATGTTCAGATACAGCAATAAGTAGCCAAGTGTCAGGCTGTCCCCAGGTCCTGGGTTACAGGATAGTGAATCATAAACTGGATATGCATCAATGATAACTTGTTGCTGTGCAAAAGGCAAATGTTACATTAGGATGAAGAACATGACTCTAAATCCTTATAATTGAATAGTAGGGCATTGGCTGCAGTGCTGCATCTGGTTTGGGGCAGTAAGTTTCAAGGAAGTTGTGGATCTGCCTGTGAGGTTCAGGGCAGGAGCAGCAGGAAGGATGAGCTTCCCAAAAGCCAGTGATGAAGGGTTGGTAAGTGGAAAAGCAATTGTTTAAAGCAGAGAGATGTACTGGAATCTCAGAAGACAAAAAAGCCCTCTCAGCTCTGTAGTTGGGGAGTCCATCATCTGAACCTTGAGAAAGTAGCTAAAGCAGCTGGTGCCTTGGCCAAGTGACCTCTTGGGTCTTGTTCTGGGCTCTGGTTGCTTGCCTGTGATGCCTGTGGCCTTGGGCTCTCCTCTCTGCATGGCTCATGGGGGCTGAGTTAGGGCTGAATGCAAGGTGTCACTCACCCAGCAGCCAGAGGGTGATCCTGAGCAGGGAGGAAACAGCAGAAATGCTACAGCTGAGTTGGGCAGACTGAGAGCTCTGTGTGTGTGGACTTCACAAAATACCAAGAAGAGAAGACTTGTCTGAAAGAAACTGAAGAGGGATGGCAGTTATACTGACAGCTGAAGGGTTGTAGTTGATTTGGATGTAGGACATGGATGGACAACTGGCTGATTTATTGTGTCCTTTACTTTTATGAGGTTGCAGCAATGTATCATAACTGCAGTGTGCATGGCTGCCTCTCCATTGCAGGAGAAGAGTAAGTTACAGGTAATGCACTGTAGTCATGGTTAGGAAGTTGTATCAGTGCTATGGCAGAGAATTTATTTTTGTGATTTTCAGTCTCTTCAGTGCCAGTCATTGACAGCTGCAGAGCAGCCAGGCCATGGTAGCAGATTCTCAGTTTCTTAATTTGCAAGACAGGGTTTAAAACTTTCTTCTCAATTATGTTTGTATTTTTTTCCCCTTTAAATTCTTCCTAGCAGTCAGATGTTGAATCAGGTCAGAGTAGATAAGAATAGTAATTACCTTTTGCTTTTCATATCAATTCTATCCATTTTCAAAAGATAAATAAAAATACTTGATACTTACTTTTCTTAATAATTTTAAAAAATAATCGAAAGGAGAAGGACATTCTTCAATATATTTGACACACTGGAAGATATAGGAATGGAAAAAGTGGCCACCTAACACTAACTACATTAATTATATTTGCATAATCTGTAATTGCTTGCCCCAAGAGGGAACTGCAGAAGTATCCAGTCAGTGCTTCTTATTAATAAATGGCAATACTATGAAAAGAAACAAAACCCCAAAACCGCAAAGCCCAACCTCCTGCCCTGCAAAGAACCCAAAAATGAAAGCACCCATACATTTGGCTCTGGAGCATATTCTACCTGAGCAGCTATCTATAGGCAGTGTAGGCTTAGCCAGGCTTTTCGTGGTTTGCAAAGTTGAAGAGCAGCTCCATAAAAGGAGATAAAAGCAGTGCTGTGACGTGCTGCGCTTGTGAGAACGCAAGTGTCACAACTCCGTGTGTCACATGCTGATGACCTCAGGATTTCCTACATGGGGGTAAGCATGGAAGAAAGAAATCATATAAATAACAAAGAGAAAGAGAGAGTATGGGGGAGACAAAAATCTAGCTATTTCTTGCCAGCTGGGCTGACTTATGCATGTTTTCATTGAGGCTTTTTTTCCCCCCAAATCTAATTGGAAAAATCTTATTGCCAAATCTAATCTTTGTATTGTTCAACACGCCCACATACACACATACTTCTGTGAGGTTAAGCAGCGCAGTATGTTCATCAGCAAAGAGGAAATAAACTGAGGAAATATTTTCATCTGATAGTCAGGATATGGCTTCTGAAGCTGTAAAGCTTCTGTATTAGCAGAGGAGTAATTCCAAATGTACAGAGGATCTGCTGTTCGATTGTGCACTTATCTAAAACTTGGGTGTTTATTGTCTCACTGTATTCTAAGATTTTTTTAAGGAATTGTGTAATCCTGTGTGTGTTCCGTAGCTGACAACATAGGTCTAGTGTTATGACTTCTTCATATGACTGTTTAATATGCTAAAATAAAGAGGAATAGCTTATTCTTTTTGGATTGTATGGAAACAAGACTTGGGCATACCCATTGTGAGCAAGGACAAGGACCTCTAAAACTGTAATCAATATTNAAAAGACAACCCACACCAAAACCCCAACCTTTAGTGTGACTTTGAAGAACATATTTTACCTATTCATTTTCCTTATTGGGATTTCGTATTTTTATACCTTTATTACTATTCTACCCATATTTGCTTGTATAGGCCTTCCTCTAGAGGCATAGATTTATCTTTAGTAAAGGAGTGGACCAGGTTTGATAGGTTCCCTTGATTTCACTGGCCTGTGATTTTCCAAATCCTCTGTGAATACTTATATCCCATTCAGAGAACATGCTGGTAATGTTCTGGTAAAATACTGCTACTTCTATAATAAATNCCTACACGTTGGCATTGCATGATCAGCCATTGTACTAATTTTGTTTCTTTGTAGCAGAGGTCACTTGTTGGAAAGAGTGGTTATGGTTGAATTTCTCAGGGCTGCCTCATGCCCACATCTCTACTTCCCAACTGCTTCAGGGCTTGAGCTCTGCCTTGATTCTGCATTTCATGTCTTCTGTACAGCTGGGTCCATAGAACCCATTTGCCTGCAAAATAAATGCAGCACAGTTATGGTATGCAAGATGTTCTATTACTATAAAGGAAAATCATTTAAGTAGGAAAGGAATTGCAGTGGTCTCTTTAGCATTTTTCTTGAGTCCTTTTTTTTCTGTGCACCATAGTTTATTAATGAGTAATGGCCAGCTAAAACAGAGCTGCACGCTTGGCATCAATAACTGTTGCTTCTGATGTGATCTGAAAATATCTTGAGCAGTAGGTTTGTTTTTAATTTCACATATGCAAGGTTTTTTTTTTTTAAATCTATAAAATATGTAAAAACAGAAGAATCTTCCCTGACTTTAGGTTTAATAAGGTGGATTGACTTGTAAGGTGGGTCAGCTATGTGTTAGCATCTTGTGATGAAGCAAACTGAGCCACCCTAAATCATGAAAGCATACAAAGGTATGACCTAGGAAATACAATTACTAGAATGATGTGCTGTACATCAGGGGATTTCCTTCACGTTTTCCCCCCCAAATGTTAGATGGCTATCTAGGTGGATTCCTGTCCTTTGTCCTCCTGTCACTGTCCTCTGAGTGAGCACTCACCGAATGCCAGAATTGGCGTGAAAATATCTGAGCCTGGGAAGAGGGTGATTCAGATGAAATAATAGTGTGTTCCTCTAAGGGATTTCTGTCATTCTGGATACAAAAGTATTGTCTGTCTGTCCTGCAACCTCAGTTAACCAGCAGGTGGGATCCAAGCAGTATGAGTACCCCTCTGGACACAGAAAGCTGGGTGGGTAGGTTACAGAAGTGGCATTTCTTCTTTGCATGCTGTTGTGCAAGAAAGACATCTGGAGAGATGTCTTCAGCACAGTTATGTGGAGTGTTGAATTCTGGGGTTCATGAAAGGGCTGATCTCGTTTGGACCCTCCTGTTCTGCCTTGTCTAATCTGGCAGCCCTGAAACTGCCAGGTCAGCCACACAGTGACAAGGAGAGGGAGAGGTGCTACTGCCTGCACTACACCAAGTGGTGTAGTGTTTTGGCTTTTGCATGGCTGTAGGTTTTACTTTAGGGAGTCAATGTTCAAGTAAGGGGATACCATAGAATATCCTGAGTTTGGAAATGACCAACATAAAATAAACAGAAAACTTAAAATGATTTTTCGTAAAAAACCCAGGGTTGCGTAGCTGTTACAAAATTATTTTTCAGCGTTACTTGATAAATCTTTGTAGTACAGCTCATGGTAATGTTTATGATTTTGCTTTTTTTCTTTATGGTTGGTTAAAGTGCCTAATTCCCCCATACATTGCCCTTAAAAAACCCACCTCTTTTGCGTGTGTTGGTTTTTCTGGTAACAAATAACAGTTGCAGCTTTATCTGAACTTTTCCCTTGTCATTCCTCCT
Organism: Buphagus erythrorhynchus; assembly: GCA_013400855.1. NCBI lineage: Eukaryota > Metazoa > Chordata > Aves > Passeriformes > Sturnidae > Buphagus > Buphagus erythrorhynchus. Next base: position 96,087 of record VZTT01072130.1, read on the forward strand.
GATGCTGACCATGATGTACATGAATTTTTCATGCATGTTTGCTCTGCAGTAATCTACTTAAGACTCACAGTGTTAAATGCATTTTAAGTGCTGATGAAACTTCATGGGTAAATTAACTATAGTGTTTCTAGAGTGATGAAATCATAACTGCTGTATTTGAAGTTGTTCTTTGTTTCTGTTTACAAGACTGTGTTTTCAGTTGCTTGTGATTGTACCAGACTTCTGCTATTTGGGCTAAAATTTCCATCCCCAAGAGAGGAGCTGAATAAGGATTGGCATACCTCAAATAAAGCAGTAATTGCTAATTATTTCCACGTTGTGTGAACAGTGTCAGTCTTTCATAAGATGTACTCTGGACTGGATGTTCTGGATGTGCTTGGAAAATCAATTTTTTTATGGGTATTAATTCAGTACCAGCTATGAGCTGCTACTGCTTTTGTTTTGTTCCAGATTCCAGTAGAAACTTCTTCTCCTATTAGAGATTTGGTTCTCCCAAAAGTGAGAAGTGGCTCTATACAGTCTTTCCGTGGATTTCAGTGTAGATTAAAGCCCAGTACATCTGCCTCTCATTATCAGCTGTTCTTCCAAGGAGCTGCCTCTCCAGAGTGCTGAACTACACTGTGAAACCATGCACTGTGCAGCACCTGCTGAGCACCTGTGCCTTCTTTAAAATGCTCATAATTATCAGTGTAGGTGACTAAATCTTCTTGGATTTAGTCTGTACTTTTGACTTTTCTTCTCTGGGCTTCTGCTAGCCTTGTTCAAAGAAGTTCCTTCAATACAGACCCCACTTTGGTCCAGGGCTACATCTGCATCTTCTGCTTTCTGTCTCATCAGGGACTTGTGTTGCCTGTGTAGCATCCAAATTTCTCTGGAACCTTAGTGGAACACAGCAGAAGCCTCCAAATGGTGGAAGCATTTCAGCAACAGAACAAGGGAGCAGATGAGATGATACCAGTTTTAATAATTTAAACTCTGCAGGGGGGAAGCATGTATTTTTTCTCAAGTTATTTTTTGTAAAGAAGAGTATATTAAACCTGTGATTACACCTGATTGGAAACTTTCTATGTAAAAAATTAGTACTCTTCACTAAGCAAATTTACTGTACTCAGTGCATTTTCCCAAGTTCAGATCTTTATACCCTCAGTTTTCAAACAACTTCTCCAGTTAAAGTCACATAAAGTGAAATAATTATTATAAGTGGGAAAGAAATCAAGATGTCTCTGCTGAAAAAATAAAGAGAAAATTAGATAAATTGGTTATCTTTTAACAAATGTGTTTTTCTTTTCTCTTATAGAAAAAGTACAGAAAAGGATCTGTGGATATTTCAAGGATTAAATGTGTAGAAGTTGTAAAAAGTGATGGTATTATTCCATGTCAAAACAAATATCCTTTTCAGGTATGTTTTTTTAAATACAAAATACATAAATTACAGTGCTCTTTTCAACAACACCAAGTCATTTGGACATAACTGCCCTTAAAATTACTGTCAATTCCAAATAATGAGCCCATTCTCTGTCTCTTTTGGGCTGGTGGGAGGTAGCTCAGGATCAGTGGTTAAAACACATCCCCTGCAAGCTCTGCAGCCCTTGCAGTCCCTTCCCTTGGGAGTTGGACCACATAGCCTTAGTCTTTTTCTTTTCCTCACACTCTCAGCTTGAATTTTGACTGGAAACTGCCCTGCCTGGTCTTCTGCCAGAGCAAGTTAGCTGACAGCTTAATTTCCCTGTCATCATTCTTTCACATTAAATTAAATCTAATTACCATGAAATCATATAGGAATAAGAAAATCAAAATAAAACTTGTTGCCTTCTATTTCCTTTTTCATTGTGAATCGAATGGAAATGAACACAGAAAACAAAGTGCTTAGAGGGGAAAAAGAAAAATGTGGGGGTTGGATGCTGTGCCTCCTTACTATAGAGGGAATGGTTGGAGTGAGAGGAATTCCACTGCTGGAGAGGGGCAGCAGGGACTCTGATCCATTTTTCCCACAGCAATACTTGCTTTCTGCCAATACAAGCAGTGGAGAAATAAAAAAGAGTCACTCCAGGGCAATACTGAATCAGCTGGGAGAATGTCTGATTACAAAGTAACTTTCATTCATTAAATTGAACTGTTTTTAGAAAAAAAACAGTGAAGAGTGAGCAAAGCAAAGTGTGAAGCAAACATTTTAAGGAATGCTGACAAGATTATATACCATTATAAAATTCTTCCTAATTATCCTGAAAACCTCATATCTGAATAATAAACCTTAATAACCTTTCCCAGTTTCTGCATTTTGTGCCTGAATACACTAATTTTGCCAAATGTAGCAGTCATTTGTCTTGTTCCATTTCCTCTGTTTCTTTAGGAAGAAATGAATGACCATTATGAGGTGAATGTATTTTGATTTTTTCTTGTCTCCCCTGCAGGTTGTATATGATGCTAATACACTTTATATTTTTGCACCAAGTGCACAAAGCCGGGATCAGTGGGTGAGGAACCTGAAAGAAGGTAATGGAAATTGCTTATACTTAAGCTCTAATATAGGCAGATACCTTTGCTTGAGCTGTCTGCATGGATTTGAGTTTACTTGATGCTGTATTTTGGATTTGTGGTCAAAACAGTGTTTAAAACACACCAGTGTTGTAGTTGCTGCTAAGTGCATGGAGAATTTGCCTTTTTCTTCCTCTGATCCCACAGTGAGTAGATTGGAGGTGGACAAGAGGTGGTCTGACCAAAGAGATATTCCAGGCCATATAAAGCTGTGCTCAGCAATAAAAACTGGGGTAAAAGAAGACAGGGATTAGGGTTTTTTCTTTCCCTGTTGGCTGCTGCACAGGAGCTGGCTGGGCATTGGTCTGCTTGTGGGAGATGGTGAATGATTTACTTTACATTACTTCTGGGTTCTTCTTTTCTCTCTTGTGGTTATTAAACTGTCTTTACCTCAAGCCAAAAGTTTTTATCTCTTGTTCTTTCTATTCCTTCCCCCATCCCACTGGGTTGTGGGAGTGGGTGAGTGCCTGCCTGGCTGCTTAGCTGCTGACTAGCATCAACCCACAACAAACTACAAAAATAAAATGCTAGAGTTTCTGCTGCTTATATCCACCAATTTTAATTTTTTTATTGGGCCAGCTCATTGCTTGCATACACAAGTACTTGCATACACAGGGTGTGGTAACAGGTACTGAGAGCTTCAAATACTCAGACTGATCTAGTTTGGTTTTGTGAAGTGCAGCTGTAATCAGAATTTGACTCTGCTTTTGCACAATGAGTTAAAAAGTTTATCCAGGCTAGTTGATGGCATCACTGAAAAGTTTTGTTTGGATGTAGATAGACAACATTGTGGGCCTTAAGCTGACATAAAATGATAAGAGATATCTCTGCTGAGATATGATCAGATAGTTGCTTTCACAGTGAGTAAGGAGGGTTTTTTATTAGCCTCTTAATGCTCTCTCTCACCATCAGATGCTCACATTAATTACAGGTGGTCTGTAAAGTAATAAGAAATGATTTCTGGGCTGGGGATCAGAGGGCAAGGAGTGACCTCTGAAAGTCAGCAAGCCCATAGTGTGGGGTAGGGAGCCTTCCAGGCCAAAATGATGAATTGTGCCACACAATAGTGATAAACATCAGCTGTCTTTCCCTCCAGAACTCTGTTGGTAGATGAATTTGAGTCATTTGCTACAATAACAAAGGAGGAGGCAGAGCTCCCACAGCATACACAGCTGCCTGACTGACTCCAGTGGTGCAGGGTTTCCCTTCATTGATGCACCAAACCCCTGCTAGGATGGCTGGTGGAGGGGGGAGTATGGCACACCCTTCTGGAATAAAGTTATTACCCTAAATATATCCTCTATGATTGTTGTATCACCTCCATGCAAACTTGCAAGAAGAGAAGCTGTGCTAAATAAGGCCAAGCAAAGATTATGTCTCATGTCAAAGATATTGTAATATGCATTAAAAATTACCCTCTTGCAGACTTTTTTTTTTTTGCATCTTTCAATATATGCTCTTTTTCTTCTTGTAGAAATAAAGAACAACAGCAATATAATGGTAAAATATCATCCTAAATTCTGGACAGAGGGAATTTATCAATGCTGCAGACAGACAGAAAAATTAGCACCTGGCTGTGAAAAATATAGTCTTTTTGAAAACAGTAAGTACATATGTTTTCTTATGAAGTTCTTCTGGCATATTTTTCTGCTTTTTTTTATATGATTCTGTCATCACACTTGAAAGCCCTGGGTATTAGGCAGATTTATAGACCAGAGTCAATCATTGATACTATGCATAAAGTAAGTCAAAATTAATTACCAAGTATTCTCTAAAAAAATAGAAAAGCCAGCAAAAAATAGTTTAGAGAAATTTGAAAGGAATTATTGAAGTTGATGAATTTAATTTGTTTTTTTTTCTCCCATTTGAAACTTATTTGATCAAGTGTTTACCTCAGACTGAGGATAAAACCTTATGGTGAAAAAATTCAGCTACAAATCTTGCCAGCTCTTCAGTTATTTATTAAAACCTCTGCATATCCATGTCAAAGAATAATAACTGCATTGCATTCAGTGTTACTACACCAAGGTAAAAATGATACAAGAAGGTTTAATATATTTACAGAGACTGGACTGAATTTCCTCAGAGGTTTGTAAATGTTCCTATGCTGAACCTGGATGAGCTGTGACTTCTGTAGGCACTGCATCTTCCAGCATCCAGCTTGCAGGTTCCAACAGTGGATGCTGTAGTGTGCACTGCTGTGACACTGCAGTATTGTCCAGCAAAGGATCTAGTAATTGTTCAGTCCTCAGTTTAAGGAAAATTCTCAGGGAAAGAAATTGAGCCATTAATGTCCCAATTAAACGTGTGGCACCCAATGATTTCCTATGTCTGCACAGGCAATTGGGGGATCTGAGGATTTAGTTGCATTAGAAGAGTTGCAGAGTAAATAGTGGCTCATGGCTGATCTGATTCAGCAAAATGAAAAGCATGACCTATAGCTCAACCTTTTAAATGTATAAAAAAAGCAGTTCAAGAGAAAAATAATTTTGGATCTGAGAGATGTTGTAACAAAATACATACAATTGTTCTGCATTATTTAGCAAAGCAAAGGTCAGGGGCTTATGTTTTTTAAAAGGGCAGATGTTAATACTAACAGACTTTTAGATCATGGTGACATGATCCCTTTTTTATTTCTCATAAATTTCTGCATCTGGTTCAGGGCTGGTTCAGAGCTCTCTGTGGCATGCTGTGGTGTGGCATAAATGTTGCCAAATCTGTGGTACCTATAGGCACCTATAGCTTAATTGGAATTGTCCTTGCTTTCTGAATTTGTAAGCCATACTGAAGGCTTGTTAAGATATGCAAGCCTTATCTGAAATTTAAACCTTTTATTTAGTTTTAAAATTTATAGCTAAAAGAATAGGTATAAATCCTTTCCTGTGCTTTGTTTTTAGATGTAATGCGATTGCCCTCTGCAATGCCAGAAAAAAGTGTGGTAGGTAGAATCTTTAAAATATTGACTGGATAATTACTGCTTTTTGAAAAAGTGCTTATATTTCTCAAAATACTTGCTGTATCCTGGGGCAAAGGTCTATTTCTGTATGCATCAATGGGCATCATGCTCTATCTCAGGGTGAAAAAATCCCACTGAAATTTAGCTGCATCTATTAGCTGTATCTGTACTGCTGGTGGAAGATGTGGGCAAAAAGCAAATGCCAGCCAGTGTTGCTCTATACTGGCAGCTGCAGAGCTGCAGCACAAACCAGCCCCATGGATGGCACCTGCATGGTTTGCTGCCACAGACCCCAGCTGGCCCCCAGGCCACCACAGGACTAGCCCAGCTTTTGCCTCCAGGATGCACTGGTGTGATGGTGAGGGTGAATGGGGTGGAAAGATGGAGCAGCATGGGATGATAATTTAATAATGTTGTGTTGTTTTCAGAGAAGGCCTCCACCACCTGCTCCTCCAGTTGAAGAAAATGGGAATGAAGAGGAGGAGATAGTGGTAGCAATGTATGACTTTGAACCTACAGAACACCATGATTTAAGATTAGAGAAAGGTGAAGAATATACAGTGATTGAGAAGAACGACATTCATTGGTGGAAGGCAAGAGACAAATACGGGTAAAAATGAGTTCCTTATTTTTTGTTATAAAGTTGCTAAGTCTATTTTCATATTGTAGAAGTTTATATTGACTATGTGTCAACAAACAACTGCATTAGACCCTACATTAGGCCCAGACTCTGAAATCTCATCCATATAATCTCATGCAGAAGCCGATTTTTAAAAGTGCAGTACTAGATTGTGGGACCCAAGTGCAAAGACAGCTGCAGACCTGGAAGCCTTTCCAATTATGTTTACTTTCCAGTTTTATAGCCCCTCAGTTAAAGCACCAGACATCCTTTAAAACCTCACTAGACTGGTAAAGTATTCCCACTTCCCTGGGGAACATCTCATTAGGGAGCAATATGATTAACATTTAGTTCAGCAGGTTCCAACTTCCAGACTTGAATATTCATCATTTTATTTAATAGCTGGGTCACTAGGGACAATCTTTGAGTAAGTTGAGAGAGAATTGCAGTTAGATGCTGTAATGACTACAACTTCACATTCCCTGTATTAGAATTTTCCCTGCAGTTTCAAAGATGAAAGTTTTCGTATTTCAATATTTATCAGGTTCCTGTTGCCATATGTTATGGGTAATTGTGAGTTATCAGACTGTGCCAGGCTCCAAACTTATTTCCCATGACTGACTGGGACTTCAGAGTGCAGAAGAGTGACAGAGGGTTACTCACTCTCCTTTGACACTTCTTCTGGTTTTCTTGGACACTTCTGCTGCCCACGACACTTTTCTAGGGGCGCTGAAACACTGGTGTGGAAAATTAGTTTCTGAATAATCAGTAGTAGAGTGGGTGGGTCAGTAATTAATAAATTACACTGAGAGACCTCTGGTAATTAGCAGAATGAAACAACTGTCTACTAGGCATGCAATTATACATGTTTTCACTCAGATGATATATTCTATATTTTTTTAGGAAACAAGGATATATTCCAAGCAACTATGTAGCAGGAAAGAAGTCCAACAACCTTGATCAATATGAGTAAGTGAATGCTTGAATTAAAATTTGGAATATCATAAAATGAAACCTATGCTTCAAGAATGACAATGTGTTTTTAACATTTTGAAAGCAACTGTTCACATATGGTAGCACCTAGAGGTTAAACTTTAACAACTGAAAAAGGCAGATATTTTTTCAGATTCTCCTCATTGATTGTGTTGAGATGTACCATGTAGAGGCAAGTCAGCAAGACAGCCATCAGGCATGTAGTATTTAGGCTATCATGGTTAAGGCAAAAAAAACCCTCTTAGCTCTCTGATAGACAAAAGGAAACTTTGAAGGATATTTACCATTGTAATTGTGCTAAATACTGTTTTAATAGTAAAGTGGCATTCAAATCCAAAGTTTGTAGGAGAAAACAGTGGAAATCACTCCAAATAAACATAAAAGATTGGATGTTTTGGAAGCTCTAGTTTTCAAGAAAATATGTAATTTGATGCATTTCAGGTTTCAATGTATGCATGTAACTTAACAGCTATAAATGTCTAATTTTTTTTTTTAATGCTTTTTCCAGTTGATGTTTAATTAGGGAATACTTATTTAAGAACATCAGGGTGTAAAATATAACATGATAGTCTCCAAACCTTTTCTTGATACTCAAATATCATTATAGGATAAACTGTTGTGCCTGAGAATTTAGGACATACTTCATGATTTTTAAATAAAATGGAGCTGTAAGAAAATAATAAATAAAACCAATTTTCAAAGCTAAATTAGTAGCTTTCCAAAACTTTACTCTCAGCTACATATGGCTCCTACTTGCCGTGTTTTGACAGGAGGCAGAATTTCATCTGGGATTTTGCCCTTAGCTTGACTAGAGGGAATTCTTTGTTGCTTTCTCATCTTAGAAACTCTTGCTAAGAGCTCTGCTCAACTCTGGGCTGGGCTGCAGGGCTGGCAGAAAGGGAAGGAAGGAACTGAACTGCCTTATCTGGTCCAGCCACTTTGTGCTTTTACCACCTTGGGGCCAAAATTCTGAGTCTCTGCACAGTCCAGGGAGCATTACTTCAGGTCATGTACCAGCTGCAAGAAACCATTATCTCCAGAACAGGCAGAATCTGATTAAAGGCTGCTGTGCCACTTCCCTGCTTGGTTACTGAAATAACAGCATAGCTCAAAACTACTGCACCACACCATTTGCAAACTGCCTGGTTTTCCTTTTTTTATTATTCTCTGTGACTGGCTGACATACCAGTACCTCTGCAGCTGCTTTAATCTGCCTATGCAGCACAGAGCTCAGAGATGTGCAGCCATGGCACTTAATTCATAGTTTCAGCCTCCCCTTTGCTGGGTGGGTCCTCCCTGGGAGCCCAGAAGTATGGAGATGCTGGATGACAGAGCAGCCTGACAGCCAGCTCCACGGGTGGTTTGACTGGTGTGCAGGCAGCTGCTTCCCCAGGGCTGCCAGCCTTCCCCTTGGGCTGCTCTTGACAGAAACCACTGCCATCAGCCTGGACATGTTTGACAAGTCTTTTTTCCAAAAACTTACATCAGTTCCCTGAGTTTTATGGGCTTTTGTGGGATCTCCCTGGATTTGCTTAAGGGCTTTTTTATGAGATAACTCCACAGTGTAGTAGAAACCGATTTTTGCATGTTATCAAAGGTTCAATTCTTGATCTTCATTTATCATAACATTGTTTAATCTCTAGCTTCATAATACTTTGCTTAAAGCATTTTAGGTAAATCATGCACCTTGGGGAAGTTTTATTTACTGATGCTGTGTTGCAGGTGGTACAGCCGAAACCTGAACAGAAGCAAGGCAGAGCAGCTCCTCAGAAATGAGGTGAGCACATCAGCCTTGCAGTATCAACTGTGAAAATCACTTTAAATAGCTCCTTTAGTTAAAGCAAAGGCTTACTTTGGCAAGTGAAAGAATCACGTAGCTTAAAACCAGTTGCTGAAAACTGTCAATGTGCTTGTGTTCTAGGACAAAGAAGGGGGTTTTGTGGTGAGAGACTCCAGTCAGCCTGGCCTGTATACTGTTTCCCTTTACACAAAATTTGGAGGGTGAGTTTCTATGGCTTCTCTGCACACCTTGTTTTGTCTGAATCCATTTGGATCTGTATCCAAATTCATTGGCTGGGGGAAAGCCAGGAGAGGGCTCAGTGATGAAACAAGGGCTGCTATGATAGAAAAGATGAGTGAGTAAAATGAACTTCTCAACTCCATGGTTAGGTCCCATTTGGTTTAAGCCAGTGTAGACCTTAACCCCTACCCAAAGAAGCAGGTTTTGCTCTCCCACCCCATCTGGTCTCTTCTCTCCTGCCAGCCTGCATTTGTGTCTGCAGGTGTGAGCTGGACTGGAGAGCTCACTGGGCTGAAAATTAACCTTTTCTGGGTTAATCTTCAACTTGGTTTGAGCAGTGAGATGAAGGCAAGTTGCCAGTGCTTAGGATGTTTGATATTCAAGCTGCTCCCAAAGTGTGTGTTACTGGACACCTGTGCTGGCCCTTTCAGTTTACTTTTCCTTGCCAATGTGTACCTCTTAAAAAATTCACAATAAATGACATTATATTATTATTAATGGTTATTGTTATTATTTTTCCAGGGAAGGTTCATCAGGAATAAGACACTACCATATAAAAGAAACAGTGACATCACCAAAACAGTACTACCTCGCAGAAAAACATCTCTTTAATTCCATTCCAGAAATAATTGAATATCACAGCCATAATGCAGCAGGTAGATGGACTGGATTCTTTCTGTCACGTAAGGTTGATTTGAAAAGGAGTTTGAGACATTTTATTGTTTTAATAAAATTTGGGGGGGGAGGGGGTTCAGGTTCCTTCCTTTTCAGGGAACCCACGAAACACTGCAGTTTCAAATTATTTCAAAACAGACAGTAATTGGAAAGGTTGTGTGTGTGTGTGTGTATATATATATATGACGTATAAAATGTTACTGCCCCAGAGTAACAGGAGAATAGTTGTATCAAGTCAGGAAAAATTGTTCCCTTAGCTCCACATAGTGCTTTTATCAGCTGCCTGTAACCCACAGTAGATGGATAGGGATGGTACTTCCCCAGAACTCTCTCCAGGTCCTTGCTTTTTACCTGCTGGTTGCTGCCACTTGAAATAATCTAACCTTCCCATACAGTTGAGGAGAACAGTAATCTGCTGTTCAGAAAATCCCTACTCCAGATCCAGAGCTCGTGGCTGATGCTGGTCTCTGCCCACTGTATGATGGAATGGGGAGAGTCTAGGAATTGGGTTCAAGGCACAGATACTAATACTTCCTTTTTCCAAATCTGGTCTGTGCATAAATCTCGCTCATGAGCTATAGTTTCCAGATCTTTACATCAAACTCAGATGGCCCAGCATTTCCTGATGACATTCTGGAAAATACACCCCAAAAACATACTCCCATTTTTCATTTATTACAACTGATTTTTCTACATGTTCTTAATTGGAGTCTGCAGTGAACAAGAGGCTAAGTTGCTGCCTGGTGCTGTTTCAGAAGTAAATGTGTCTCTTGAATTATCATTGAACCTCAGGTCTCGTTACCAGGCTGCGTTACCCAGTGACCCCAAAGAAGATGACAGCACCAACAACAGCAGGATTCAGCTATGGTGATTGCCTGTTATGTTCATCTACACATATTCTAGTGTTTTATGTATGCTAAGTTGCTACAATACTTTCTAAAAGTTTTGAAAAGATTTCATTCTGTGCTGTGGTAGGTTGTATGAATTTATGCTGGTCTAAGCTGTACTTTCAAGACTCTTGCACAGAGTATCAGCATGCAGAGGCACCACGACTGGTGGTGTGTCCAGGGTGTGGTGTGTGGTGCCAGGGACTGTAGTGAGGAGAGGCAGAATGTGCCACTGGTGCTCCAGGGGAATTTGGTATTTCCCTCCATGCTTTCTGCCATGGATATCTTGAGCTCTGCCTTATTAGAGAGCTGTGCCTTTGGTTCCTTCATTAGTCTCCAGACCTCTGACTCAAACTTAACCCTTTGACCTTTGTTGAGGGGTTACTTTCTTAAAATATGAGTTTGAAATAGCCATTTTTCAAGCATGGTGATGTGAGCCACTTCTATGCATTGGCACAACTTTCTGTGGTGGCATTTTGTTGAAATCAAATCTAATAGTATCATATGGCCTCAGGAAAGTTTGAATTTTGACTTCTGTGTTAGCCAGGAGTTGCTTAAAGGTTACGTCTACCTAGAAGTTTGTTTTGTGATGTATAGAAGTGTTCAGTTTTCAAGTTAATTCTCAGACATTTTCTACCTAAATTCCTTAATTTGCTACTGGTCCAGTTTCCCTTTCCTCTTCCTTATCCTCTACCAGCTCAGCAGGTTCCTTAACTGTGGATGAATTTGTTTTGTTTTGTAGAGAAATGGGAGATTAATCCCTCAGAACTGACATTCATGAGAGAGCTGGGCAGCGGTCTGTTTGGCGTGGTGCGCCTTGGCAAGTGGAGGGCTCAGTACAAAGTGGCCATCAAGGCAATTCGGGAAGGGGCCATGTATGAAGAAGACTTCATTGAAGAAGCTAAAGTAATGATGTGAGTTGTGTGCTTGGCACTTTGATTTCCAGTCCCAGGCCTCTGATGCTGTATACTGATTGTAAATAAATGCTGAGGGAGGTGGTATTTCTGCAGTTTCGTGTGCTGGAGAACTAGCACTGGGTGGAGGAAGTAATAACAACATGATCTCAATCTTTTCAGGAAGCTAACACATCCTAAACTAGTTCAGCTCTATGGTGTGTGCACACAACAGAGGCCCATTTACATCGTGACAGAGTTCATGGAGCATGGCTGCCTTCTCAATTACTTGAGACAAAAACGAGGAGTTTTGAGTAAAGACACTCTGCTTACTATGTGCCAAGATGTGTGTGAGGGAATGGAGTACCTGGAGAGGAACAGCTTTATCCACAGAGACCTGGTAACATCCCATTAGGCAACACACTTCTCTTTGAAATTTTTATTTTTGAACCTATTCCTATAGGTTTTGAACCTATTTTTCTACCTATTCCTTTTTGAAACAGCTTGTTTGTTTACAACTGCTTCTGTTCTTGCAGAAAATTGAGTGGATGAAGTTGGCTCTTTACGGTCTAGTCCAGTCTCTAAAACTGTTCTGTACAGAAAATTATGAGAGGTTTTTCTCTCACAAGAAAATGGAATAAAATCTCTCTGAAATTCTTACAAATAGTAGCAATTTGTGCTGATATAATAGCCTATCTCCTTTCTGTGAGAAAGGTGCCATTTTCACCACACATTAATCCCTTAAGATGTTATTTTTTTCTGAGGATCTTTTACACAAGAGTATAGTTGTGAAAATGGTGCTATCAAGAGGAGATGCACATGTATTTTTTATAATGAGGATACACTACTGAACTTGGTAAATGGCTTAACATGCTAAGCAGTGAATACAAAGACCTAATTAGATTGCTGTACTTTGTCTGCAAGAGACTCCAGGTTTTTCATTGAGCTGTAACTGTTCCCCTTGCAGGCTGCCAGGAACTGCTTGGTGAGCGACTCAGGAGTGGTCAAAGTCTCGGATTTTGGAATGACAAGGTACGTGTGAGTGTGTAAAGGCATTTATGAAGATTTGGAAAAATTCACCTATCCCTTGTACATAGCCCAAAGGCAACACAGACCAAGTGAAATTACATACAAAAATGATCTTTTTTTGACCTCTCTAGGAACAGCCTTTGATGGGGTTTGTTTTGCCTTTTTCTTTTCTAGTGTCTCTAATGCTAGCTTGTTCTGTGTTGATTTCCAAACTCATTTTAAAAAAGACAGAGCTTGTGTTTCAGAGAGCAGAGCTGCTGCAGAGATAAGAGTTAATCTGTATTTTGGTAAATAGACGTTAGAAAGAGGCTGTTCAGTGAGTTTGGGATTCTCTTGGGATAGATGGTTCAGAGCTGTGCTAGCTGAAGGGCTGGGAGATGCTGAGATCTAGAGGGGGGTTAATTTCCTGCCCTTGTTAGCACCTTCGTGGGTGATGTGTTGCTGAGGCAGTGGTGGGAGCAGCTCTTCCAAGAAAGGTGTTAAAGCACCGTGGTTTGACTTTTGCCACATGTCTGTATTGCTAAACTTCAGTGTCCCCTGACAACAGAACTCAGACTGGGTGGTGAAAAACAGAACATGAAATTTCTGCTTTTGCCTCATTTTCTCTCATAATAGAGATGTTTAACTTGCTGGTGGCCTAGACCTGTACTGTATAGCTAATAAATCAGAAGAAATTACTCTGGGGTAATATGAAAAATCAACAGAGTCGTGGCTGAAGCCCTAGTGCTGCCCCAGGGAAGCTGTTACCATGTGATGCTAACACCCTTGGCCATTGGGTGGCGACATGAGCTTCTAGTATTCCGATCCAAATCTCAATTAAAATTTGCACATTTGGAGGCTGACAGAAGGATATAATGTCTGTATTTTTTGTTTTTGTTGTGGTTTGTTTGTTTGGTTGTGTTTTTGTTGTTTGGGATTTTTGGTTTTGTTTTTATTTGTTTGTTCGGTATTTTTTAGGTATGTTCTTGATGACCAATACACAAGTTCTTCAGGGGCTAAATTTCCTGTGAAATGGTGCCCCCCAGAAGTCTTTAATTACAGCCGATTCAGCAGCAAGTCAGATGTCTGGTCTTTTGGTAAGATATTCATCATGGAAAGAAAGTGTATTTTTTATATTTTATTAATAGCAATTAAGCTCTGGTTATTGGGAAGGATTCAGACATCTGAGAAGGAGCTCAGAGAAACCATTTGCTACGGTTTTATTAGTGATAAAATTCCACGGACACATTTAGTTCTGTTTTTCATTAAAACCCATGCTACTAGAATAAGATGTTTTCAGTGATGACACGTGAAAAGTGTCTAGAATATGGATCTCAAACTACTTATCTATCAGAAAGCTTGAGTCCAGGGCTCAAAACAAACACAAATGTTTAAGAAATTTATTATTTTCTTTCTTTTTCTCCCCCCC
>VZTT01072131.1:675-16382 GCA_013400855.1 Buphagus erythrorhynchus
AGAATAATTAATGAAACAGAGAGACACAAAAATTTAAATTTCCACTAAATTAATCATTTAAAAGAAAGCTTTCCTATGGAAGCCTTCTTTGTAAAAAGCCAACTATCAATATCACCCATTTAAGTCAAGGACAGTGAAAAGCAAGTAGTACTCAACACAGCAATTCAAGCTTCAAAGGGTTATCCTGAATTGGTTCACTGACAGAAAATTATCCAAGCAAAGGTCAGGCACTCATTAAACCTTATCTGAAGCCAAAGTTATATGTTATGGTTTATTGCCTCAAGTACCAATTAATAAAGAATTAAAGAAATGAAAAACCAGTGATTCATACCTTTGCTGGGCGAATAGTCATACTTCAGCATAATGCGAAAATATTAATAGTCATTTTAGTCATGTACTATTTTATTAGGCACTTAACTCTGTAGGCTTTATCAAAAGATATATGACATTCATTTTTAACAAAATGCTGAGGAGATTTGGAGAACATTTACTCAAAATCTAATAAAGTAGATTTGAGAGATATTTTCAAATAGAAGCATTAAACACAGGCATCAATTATTAATGAAGCAAAAATGCTTAAGAATCGGGGTGTGGGTATAAAGAGTAGAAATATTACTGTGGTATCAAGGGCAATTGTATCTATGAAAGCTGCAACAGAAAACATTAAGTGCTATAGCAGTATACAAGAGCATTAACATAATTTGCTCACAAGAGGACTTCTAGCAGGCTTATTTTTATCATCACAGGTATTTCATTAGTTTTACTCAGTCCAGATATTTCTTCTCAGTGTTCAGAGGTAAATGCTCCGCACACTTGTCCCTATAACTGTGTTCAAAATAGTCTTATTTCTTATTTTCAGCAGCAGCATATGCTTCTAATCACACAAGGCTCTGAACTGATGCCCTTTAGCATGCTAAACTGAAAATATGGTTGCACCTTCAGATGCCAAAAAGGTTGCATCTGTCACAGAGTACTTTCCATTGTCCTTGCTATCTGTCACATTAAGAGCTGGAGAACACCAGTTACTGGGGATTCTGAATGAAAAAGAGGTGGCAAAACTAATGTCCAACCAGAGACAGAAACTTGAGAGTGCAGATTATCTCCTAGGTCAAATAACAATAACAGTATATGCCTGGCCTCAGCGAAAACAGAATAAATCTGTGTAGAAAAATTAATTCTGAAAACTGAGTCTTCAAGCCTGAGCGTGCATAACCTGACTTCTTAATCTGGTAACAGGACTCTTACACCACTTAAAATTTTTCCAGTCTCTGTCTATCCAAAGTGTGAGTTTTCCATCAATGCAGCATTAGCTGAGCTCATCATGGAAAAGTCTACCTCCATGATTCCATGTTTTGAGTGTCTAACATATTAACCATTGCCTCTTTCTGCTTCTAATCTGCAGACACGGTGCTTTGCAAAATATTCTGCACATTTACATGAGAATTCAACTATTTTTGCTTATATCCCACTAGCCATGATCTACAGAGATTTGAGGGATCAGCTCTCAGAAATTTCTTACATTCTTTCCTGGCCTGTTGCATGCAGGAGCTCTTCTACAGGAAAAATTGCAACTGACAAAACAAATGGTGCAGATCCAAAGTTCCTTGAACTCAACAGGGGAATTTTCAACCATTTTTAAATTAGGTTCCTGAATTTTATTTAGATGGAGCTCATTGTTCTGTATAGTGTCATTGTTGCACTGAAGAAAGCAAATTCTTAAATAAAACCAATAATGTATTATATAATACAATCTCAGAACATACTTCTGTTGGTAAAATCTCTGAGTATATTGTGAAAAATTATGATTCTTCCTTCCTTGAAACACATAAATTGATTTCTCACTCAGGGTTTGACTTTTTTGTTTAAGTATTCTGTAGACAGAATAGGTCTGCAGCAAGTCTGGGGTCATCTGTTCAGGTAAGTGCTGATGAATTCTGGCTGATTTGATACAGGGATTCAGCATCTTATACCTATATACATATACATATATATATATATATAACCACTATATTACAGTGGTTGCTTTGTGTTGCCTGAGGTGGTGAGGTCAGGCACTACTTTTCACCACTAAGTTTAACTACCAAATGGAAACCATGCCATCTTCTCACGTGCAGCATCCCAGTGCTTAAAAGCCAAGTGCCACAGATAGCTGATTCACATGACCAAATACTGGCAGACTGGAGTACAACTTTGCATGCAGAAAGGAGAATGAGAGGGATCATTGATGGATGCATATCTAACCCTGTGTTTATCTGATGAAAAGATTCACAGAGCTGAGGACCAGAGGAGACAGTTGTTTAACCTCATCTAACCTGTAGAAAAAGACCACTGGAATCCCTACATCAATCCCATACTAAGCCCTCAAATCCCTTGCTGAGCTAGAAAGCATTATTTCAAGGGATAAGAAAACTTGATTTGGACTCCAAATAGCTCTGTACAGCTGACAGATAACTGCCCCTGGCTGTTAGAAAAGCCCACCCTACTTTCTGTTCTCCAGGTTTAGCTGCCAAATCTTGCTCTGGTGCTTGTTGCCAGATGTCACTGACAGCAGCTGTATAACTAGTAAGTCTGCATAACCTCAACAGCCTCTGCACTCAGTGCCATCAGCATTCTAAACATTTGGGGTAATAACTGGAATAAACTGGAATAAAACTTCAATTTTCAGCAATTCCTGCATGCTGGAATTCACATCTTAACATGGAGAGAGAGTGGTTCCATGTCTGCTTTCCTGAGAAGGAAAAGGCATAGAGATATGACTTACTTTTTCAGACACTGGGTATAGTCAGTTCCTTAAGAAATTTTTTGGTTTTTTTATGAAATTAGAAACTTTTACTGGTCTCTTGTGGTTTGTGTTTTCATAGATTTTAAAGAATAGGAAACAAAAGTGCCTTTAAAGAGAGAAACTAATTGTTATAAATTAACCTCTGAAGTATGTTTAAATATTTTTCTTTTAATTTGTTCAATAAGGGAACAATTTAAAAGGTATAGCATGGTGCCTGCCACTTGTCTCCTCCGTAGGAGGAAAACACATAGTAGCATATGCCAAGCCTTATTCTCTTCCAAATGCTAACATGAGTGGATGTCAAATCAAATCTCTCATAGAAACAGAAATGCAGCTGCAGGTATTTTGTTTCTCAAAATCCTTCTGTTACTGATCTTTCTGTTTCTGTGTTTAATTTATTTCCTCCAAATAACTAAATTTTCAACCCAAGATATGAGAATATGCATATGAGTACGCAGGCATTCCTTGTGCAGACATTTTCTAATCCTTTTATTATAGCGTTTGAATATTTTGCCAAAAGTGTCTTTGTGGGGGAAAACAAAAGGTAGAAAAAATAAATGCATTTGATACTTGATATTTTTAAACATGTCTCATTTTTCTGTCTGCATAAACATACATTCTCAAGGAAGGAGGAAAAAAAAGAATATTTTTATAACCTGGTAAAAAAAAAAGGAGAATATTGTTATAACCTGGTCTTTGCAACAGATCTTATTTCTTTCCATTTTCTGATTGTGTGCCATTTGATATTTTGTAGTCTAATTTACAGGAAAATGTTTTGTTGTTTATTTTCCTTCTCTTCTGGCTTCCAGTTATTGAAGTCCTAGGTTTTATTCTATGTTTGTTTTCAGAAACCTATCCAATAAATACTTTTTCCCTGTAAAAAGGAATGCATTTTATCTGATTTAAAAATCACAGACCTGTGAAGCTGAAACCATTGAATGCAGATCCATTAAATCCCAAGGGAGGAGCTAGAAAGTGCTATATGATTTCAGAGTTCTTCTCTGAAGACAAAGGCGTTCCTGACTAACAATTCAAATTTGGATATTTAGCACCAAGCATGTACAGCACAACAACTGGATTTTTGTTCTTGTTCCTAATTTGTGTATAATTCCCTGCACATTCAAAGGATTACACACTGTTTATGCATCATACAATCTCACTGAGTCCTGTTTCCTTAGAGTACTTACTCCTGCTGCTAAAAGGAAAATAGTTTCAACAATCTTCTTTTGGTGCCAAAGCTGCTGCTACTGAATGAATACATCCTGCCTGCAATAGTGTGATTGATCCCTGAGATCCCTGTATCCAACAGGATTTCAAAAGAATTCTGCTGTTGGAAGGACTAAAATTGGTATTACTTTAAGATTTACTGGCAAACTAAAGCTCCTTCATGTAACACAGATACTGCCCTGCCTTTAAACTCAACAGCACACCAAAGTGACACTGAACAAGTTCAAACCTTGAATGGCCTTGACAGCACATTGCACCTTAAGACTGGCATTTCCTATCTCAGAATTGTCCTTAGCTCATGAGCAATAGCCAATGTCACTGAACTTAGCCATAGCTTTCAGCTCCACTCTGAAGCAGGACCTGTATACTTGGGACACATTCAAAATACTAAATTCTGAATAATCTAGCACACAGTAGCTCTTTGCAGTTACTGTTAAGGCCACCTTTGCAGCTTGTCAAACCCCATTGCCTTTAAAAGCTCAGCTCTGCTCTACAAAGTAAAATTCATACATCCATATAACCTCTTGCAGGGCTTGGTAGGCTAAAAAGATATGCTTTAATAGATTGCTTTGAAAAGTGGAGAATAGAAAGGTTTTCCTGTAACAAAGACCTTTGTAGGTGATATATGAAGGCTGGGATTGCAACCAACCTTAAGAGAAATAGGCTTTCAGGCTAGAGAGGCATCATTTTTATAGCTTACTTCATAAAAGAATCTCATGCTCCACCCACACACACATATGTTTTCACCTTCTCTTTATAATTCTCACCTTCTCTTTTTAATTGTCTCTCTTCTGGAGAGATAAAAGACTACAAAATACATTATTTTCTATGATGGACCAAAGTACTTCAAGGCTGCAAAGATAAAAAACTGGCAAATTTAAACATATCTGTTGCTAAGAACTTTTGACCTTGTATTGGTTATGTTGCTAGTTTTATGCAACAATCTTCTAAAGGGTATCACAGATGAAACCTAGTGTTATTCTTCCAGTACAATCAAAGATTATTTTATTTCAAAGAGACTGCTACATTACTAACTGAACAACCAACACACAATATATGCATGCATGTATGTCCATACATAATATATTGAACTGTAATTAGCACAAAGACAGACCTCACCAGCATATTGGTTAGTTCTAGCCAAATTCTCTTCGGTGAATTTTGAACCTTCAGGAGCCCAAGTAGATTGCAGAGACTAATTGCATGAAGTTTGCCCCACAGAGTACATTTCATTGTCAAGCAGAAGGCCAGCTTTGGGAGGTTCAGGCCAGAGCCAATTTACAGCAGAAATGGAAAACTGCTAAGGAAAGCGTCATCTTTTTATTCATAAAAAGTAAACCACGATGCCTATCTTTCCATGATTGCACTCCAGGCAATACCACAAAGCTCACTGCTTTCTTCCATTGTTTACTGTGTAGTCACAGATGCTCTTGTCCCATGTTCCACGAAACTTGAATGCAATAATATTATATTATGTTCTCATTACAGATGAAAGCTGATAATTATAATGTCTCTTGAGGTATACTTTTACATAGTTTCTAATTAAACAGTATATGTTAGTCAAGGAATTCTTTTTACTACTCTGTTACTTAAAAAAAATACTTTCCGATTCATAAATGATTTCTTTTCAAATTCTTCCACATCATTATTGAATGGTTTTGTTAGATTGATTGATCCCTAGTGAATTTTACTGAGAATTAATCACTGTCCCTTTTGGGGAAGTGTTTTCATCCAGTCACTAATTCTCAGCAAGGCATGCTGGGCCAAGGTCATTAATATCTTAGGATTTATAATAGTAGAGAAAAAAAAGTGAAGTCTAGTTTCTGTATGTTGTGCCACCATCATACTGAATATTTCTATTCATTTAGGGAAAGAGACAAAATTTGTCTTTATTCTGGTTGAAGCTACCCCCACTTTGAAGACTGCTAAAATAACCCATCAGAAATTATTTATAATAATAAATACTCTCTTCATTTATTAGAAAAAAAAGTAATAAGAAGGGGGGTCAGAAGCATTAGATTTGCTTTTCCACAGGAAATATTAAGGCACGGGAAATATAAGAGAATATAAGAAATACAAGAGAATATAAGAAATATAAAAGAAGAACTATTTAAGACATAACATACAAAGGCAATAGTGGCACACCTGGGAGTAACTGGGAAACTCCAGAATTTATCTTCTAGCCATGCAAGTCCTGTGTACTAAGATTAGGGAGCTCTAGGCCAAAGCTTTTAATCTGTCTGTCATTTTCTAAGGGATATTTAATATTGTGTCATTCATGTGATTTCTGCCTCAAAATTCTGTAAAGTAATTTTAAATCTGTGAAATAGCCAAAAGAACAGACTTTCATGTTTTGGCCAAAACTCAAAGAGCTGACTTCCTCCTAAACAAGAATCTGATGTCTTGGAGTCTCTCTCAGGATGTCAGAAAAGGAAATTCAAATTCCCTCACAAGTGAATTTGAACATGGATTTCATATTTCTGAATGGAATACCTAAACTAAGAGGCTGTTGAAAGAATGTTTCTTCCTTTCTCAGAGCTATTCATTTAGCAGAATCCTCTCCAATATTCACTGGCCCTATTAAAATAAAAATAATAACAACAGACTGGCAAATCTGGTGTTCATGTCCTGTTTCCAAACTTTGCATTGGTGATTATGTATAAAAACCAGACATGGTCAGAGACAAAAGGCGAAAAGAATAACTCACTACTTTCTCCTAAGTTGTTTCCATAGCATTCAGTTTCAATTATAATGAGTCAAATATCCTGATGTCAGGTCTTTGGTAAAAAAAAATAAAAATAAAAATTGGGTTCTCTGAATCCATTGTGCAACTGCTGCCTGTGCCAAGGCTTTGTTTTGAACCTTATTTTAAAAAATAGAGTTTTAAAATCAAGACTCTAGGCAAAAGCTTATTTTCACTTTTCTATAACAATTTCTTCANTAATGAGTCAAATATCCTGATGTCAGGTCTTTGGTAAAAAAAATAAAAATAAAAATTGGGTTCTCTGAATCCATTGTGCAACTGCTGCCTGTGCCAAGGCTTTGTTTTGAACCTTATTTTAAAAAATAGAGTTTTAAAATCAAGACTCTAGGCAAAAGCTTATTTTCACTTTTCTATAACCATTTCTTCAGATATCCAATTTCTTCATCAAGATTACTTTAGACAAAAACTGGGAGTTTGTGTAGGATATCTTGCTTCCTGATGATTTCTAAGCTTAAACTTTATAAATAGCAACAACAGTTTACTATTTGCAACTTGTTGCCCCAACCATGTTGAAAATGTCTGTGTGCAGGTATAGTAGAACTCTGCAAAAGGAATAGTCCCTTGCTGAATGTGAAGCATAAGGAGTCAGATAATACACAAAATGGTACATTGTGGCAACATAAAGGTGATGCTGAAGAAGATTTATTTTTCCACTCTATCAAATAGGTTATAGAGTATTTTATTGCACATCATAAAACAGTATTCCAGCAAAAGGCAGTTACCCCACTCTTCAAGACTGGTATAAAAGATTTTAGTTCAGTTCCATCTTCATAAATTACTTCAGCATCATGAAAGCCCTGTACATCAACTCAGTAAAAATACCTTTGGCCCTACAAACTTGAGGAGGAAAAAAGCTGAAAAATAATAGATCACTTTTTAAAATAATATCTGTGTGCTTCTGATTTCAATAGAAGCTGCAGACTAATTGTGAAGTGATCAGGGACAGATGCTCTTCAGGCGCTTCATAACTGGAGCTCTGAAAGAGTCCTCAGGTCAGAAGAAGCCCAGAGATGCTGGACGGGTCACAAGAGCCACGCGTTATCTCTGAAAGCTTAACGTGCACTCGCAGGTCTGGAAGGATCCCTGCCCTGCAAAGCGCTGCGCTCCTGCCTTCCCTTCCCAGCTCCCATCTTGGAAAGGGGTTGACAAATTCTGTTTGGGAACGGGCCAGTTTCGGAATAGCTGACCCCGTCCGTCCGTCCGCCCTTCCCGCGGGCAGCAGATGCTTTAGATGGGAGCGGCCACAGCGGAATTGTGAATGACCCCCGGGAGATGCCGGGGCACCGTCGGTGCAGTTTGCTCAGAGGCCCCAGGAAGGCAGCGGTGCCCCGGGCCGCGCTGCCGGGCACCGAACTGCGGAGCTGGGCAGAGTAGAGCAGCTTGTGCCTGAGCCCTGGGCCGCGCTGCCGGGCACCAAACTGCGGAGCTGGGCAGAGTAGAGCAGCTTGGGCTTGAGCCCTGGGCCGGGCTGCCGGGCACCGAACTGCGGAGCTGGGCAGAGTAGAGCAGCTTGTGCTTGAGCCCTGGGCCGCGCTGCCGGGCACCGAACTGCGGAGCTGGGCAGAGTAGAGCAGCTTGTGCTTGAGCCCTGGGCCGCGCTGCCGCCGCCCCGCACGGCCCCTCTCGCCCCAGGCCCGGCCTGGCAGCGATGTCGGACATCGCTCGGACACCGCTCGGACATCGCTGGGACACCGCTTGGACAGACATCTCTAGGACAAACATCGCTCGCACAGACATCGCTCGGACACACACCCCTCAGACAGACATCTCTCGGACACACACCGCTCGGACACACATCTCTCGGACACACATCGCTCGGACACACACTCATCGCACACACATCGCTCGGACATAGCTCGGACAGACATCTCTCGGACACACACCGCTCGGACACACACCGCCCGGACACACACCCCTCGGACACACACCGCTCGGACACACACCGCTCGGACACACACCGCCCGGACGCCCTTCGGCCCCGGCTCGGCCCGGCTCGGCCCTGCTGCCATCGCGCGGGCGAGGCCGGCACTGCCTCCCGGTGCCCGGCCCCGCTGTCCCAGCGCCCCCGCCCGTCCCCGCTCCCGCTCCCGGCTGGCGCTGGCACAGCTGCCGTGTGCGCTCCGAGCGCTGAAACCAGACCCCGCCTAAAGATTAATAACCCTCAGCAGCGCACGAGGTTGTTGCCGTCCGATATTGTTCATTTTATCCGTGTGTGTTCCCAAATGCCCCCAGGATGCTGTCCCCTCCGGGCAGGCGGCAGCAGCGCAGGGCACGGGGCCACCACCAGCCCCCGGGCTGCCAGCAGCTGCGCGCTCAGAGCCGGGTGCTGAGTCTGAGCGGAAAAAGAGGTTTCCGAGCTTGATTTTAGGTAGGCTCGTTTCTAACTGGAACCTGAAGGCCCTTGTGCCAGAGGGCAGACTCGTGTAGGTTTAATGTGTGATACGCAGGAGCCAGGATACATAGCTAGGCTGGCTGGGACCACTGGGTAAGGCATTGAAGTGTGACTGTCATTATAAATGAACTATGGGGAGTGATCTTCACGATGAGGCAGTGCTTGTTTTAATTGGGATTACTAAATAATTTTCTAATTCTCTCCTAAGAGGTGGATGTCTGTAATTTGTGTGATTCACAGCAATTTTTCTATGGATATGGGCAGAATGTTCATCCATGTGTGCATCTATAAGCAGAGAATAAGAAAGGACTCCCATCAGAATTCTTTATGCCACATATACCAAATTAGGGTACATCAGTTTGTGGTAACTCCTCACTTCAAGCAAAATGAGAAATGTACTCAAACGAGGGAGATGAAATCCTTTCTTTCCATTTTTGCCCCTGCCATATCAAAACACAGTTTCAAGCTTCACCAGGACTAATGACCAGTTTTGCCACTTGCTATTAAGTTATTTCCTTTTGTCATTACTTGCTTTACCCATCTGCTAAACAGACTAATGAAATGTACCTCATTTGCCAACAGTTCTTAATGTTACTTCAGTAATTGTAAAAAATATGGGTAGGACATGATCTGAGTCATAACATCTAACTGGGATGCAGTCTGACCTCACCAAATTCAAAGCAAGCTCTAATTGAATGAAGGGTGAAGGCGGTGTCAAGCCTGTGCCAAACAGCTAATGCAATTAGTCGTTCCTTGTTTAATGCTTTGAAAATAAAAAATACTTCTATTGCTCAGGGTTTTTCAAACACAAGGAAAATAAGTTTGGGAGAAAAAAAAAGAATTTTCAAAATATTCAAGCTTGCTTTTCCACTCAGAAACAATATAGAAAACTGCTGAAAGCAATTATAATCATCCTTAGTTTCTATATTTTTCCTGGTACAAGTGCAGTCTGTATTTGTCTATGTTGAAGTACAATTACAGCAAGTATAGTTCCAAGAAAAAAAGTGAACCCCATTGATAAATATTTTCAGATCAAATTTCCATGTTACAGATCATTGTGAAGTAGTTCAGTGGGTCACATTTGCAAAAAAATGTAGCACAGGTAGCTGTCTAACATTCGTGTGCCTTAAATGATTTGCCAGTAAGCCTCTAACAGTGTCTACTTTATCCTCTCTCTTTCATTTTTTCAAATCAAATATATTTATTGAAAGGCTGGGAGAGAACAGCCAAGTGTGAAGCACTAGTCTTGCATTGGGTTAGTTGAACCACTTCAACAAGCAAAACAAAATCTCCCTTTATCCATCCCCACATAATACTCAGACAATTTTTAACAGAAGCCATTTGAAAATCCACTAGGCTCTGATAACCTTAATTCTACAGGTCAGAGCCTGTGATTGTCTAAACACACTCCTGACTGGTCTCCTCAATGCAATTCCAGCTACACGGCCCAGCACTGAGTCTGAGCCCAGTAGTTTTATTCACTCCATCAGGAAACAAAACCAAGGATACTGCAGCATGAAAAATGAATCAAAACAGCCTCAAGATTTTCAATATCAGCAATGTCCATACAAACAGCCCAGAATAGAGTGATTTTACTCCTTATGTTATATTTCATAGGGGGAAAAATATCAGATATTGAATAATGACGGGGAAAAAAGCCACCAAGAAATAAAAAGCAGGAACTACTAAAGGATAATTTGCACAGATAAATATGTTGAATTAACTGGAAACATACAGAACCTCTCTGTATCTTCTCTCAAGCCTGTCCAGCTAAAAATGAAGTCCATTGTCACTCCTTTTCTAGCACCATAGTATAATTTTACCCTCTTGAATGGTCAGTTCCACAATATTCCACAATATTCCACAATATTCCACCGATTGCACGATATAACCAGAAGAGGCTGACTTTGGTAGACACTCCAAATACCTACAGCCACTAGAGGAGATTAACTCAGGGAAATGCTGTCAAGGATTCAAGAATTTTTTTTTAATATCTCCTAATCTGAGGGAACAAAACACTAATCCCCCACACAGATTTTGCTGGCCCAAATAATAGTGTCTTTTTACCTTTCAGAGAGCAACAGTATTTAGGTTTTGGGTTCTTGTACCAGATTATATTACAAAAGAGGAACAATTTTTAAGTCCTTTCTTTGAAATAGTATCCTGTAAGCCTAAACTTCAGTTCTGGATTTGAGGGTGAATGAGGGGGGAGGAAAGGAGCAGAGGAGCCAGGAAAAAAATGGGGTTGCTTCTCTGTCCATGGAGGAAACAAAGTGTGGCTTCCTCCTCCTTTTTCAGCAGAGAGGGATTTTTGGAGAGCAGTTCTTTGTGCACTGTGCTGTTGGGCTGATGTCTCCGGCATTACTGTCACTCCAGCCAGTGTAGCAGAACATTGATTCCTGTACAGTGAGCTGAGTAAGGAAAAAAAAAAAAAAAAAAAAAAAAAAGCCATTATTCTATAAGACAAAGAAGAGCACTGGTGGAGAAGCTGCAGCAAGCTTAGCACCCAGTAGATTTGAGCGTGTCAATGTTTGTGTTTGTGTTTGTGTGTGTGTGTGTGAAGTGAGGGGCAGATATTCTATGGCTTTTCTCTGAAAGCATAAAGAAATCCACCTCTAGAGTAAAGAGAGGATAAGACATAGCCACCAAAATAAAATTAAAGAAGATATTAAAGGGAAACAAACAGCAAACAAATAGCAAATAGCAGAGGAATGAAGAAAATTAACAAGAGGAGGAGAAATATGAAAGGACTTCGGAACATGTCAGTAGAAAAGAAATAACACATTTTTTTAAAACTCATTAAAACAGAGTTGTTTGGCAACGATATATCTGTAAGGAAAGACTTCTGAAATTCAAGACATTTATTTTACTCATTTGGAATGAAGTACTCAAGGCAATTTTTTTTTGCATTTCTCAGGATTAGCAAATCAAGCAACATCAGGAACATATACATATTTCTAACCCGTATCAGAGACATACAGCTGGTTTTTAATTTAAAAGAGTTCACTGTAAATAACTTCCAAGTTTAGGATGTTGTCACATTACTTTTATCCCTGATGTATGCATACGTATGGTTTCTATAATACAGAAAAAGAGAACCAAAACCAATTTTTCTCATGAGTTACAAGGCTTGTCTTTAGGAGACTCAGATTCCCCAAACCCTTCAGTTCATCCTTCTGTATTTGCTTATCAGAGTTAAGGGGGTCCTGCAGCTGAACTCACGCTCAATAACTCAGCACAAACACGTGTCTCAGTTCAGAAAGAAGCTGCTTCATCTCATGCAGGTTGGTTGTAAGGAGAGCTCTCTACCAGGTGTAGGTTCTTAGGACAAAGTGAATTAATTTTCACTGCTTTAAGCTTTTCAATTGGTACAGCAGTGATGTCAGTGCTCCTTGCACCTACGAAATTTACATTCAAAGCATCAAAACTGTTTTGAAAATGCATCACAGTGTGAAATTCTTTCCAGGTCTTGTTGCTATTCAAAAACACAAAGTAGGAAAATAGTACGTGAGAATTGGTAAAGCATAAAACAAGAAAAAATTGTTTCCCTAAATAGGACATTTGTGGTCATGGCAAAAGGAAAAAAACCAAAACACCCTATGTATGCAGATCTATATAGATATAGTTCCTAACTTTAGGGGTATTAGAAGATGTGTTAACAACAGCTGTAGAAGATATGCTTGATACTAGAGGAGCTAAAAGTTAAAAAATGCATGGTTAGGGCTCCATTCCAAGTCTATATAACAACATTGGCCATTCAGCCCTGCTGGATTTCTCTGGTGCAACAGTACTCTGAATTCTCTAAAGGGAGCTGTTATAATCCAACTTGAATCCACCAGATTTTAGTTTCTCAGACTAAATGCCTGAGAAAGAGGCAATGATACAAACTGCAGCTTTTTGTGCATTTAAGTGAGTTTGTAACAAAGATTATAGGAAATTCTTATTGCATTTTTTGTTCCCTGCAAAGATGCGCACGTGTGCCCTAATGGATTTGTGCCAACTCTTCTCCTCAGTCATTTTACCAGCCAAAAGGATAAGGGCAACCACATCAATCCCACTTAGCCCCACACACCCACCCGGCACTGGCCAGTAGGTGCCTAGGAAAGCTGCTTAGAACAGGTTTGATACTTTATCCAGAAGGAGAAATGTGAAGGGTCATCTTGAATCAAAATGTCAGTTTCCGTGCATAAATAAATAAAATAAAATACTTAATGGAAAGAACAAAGCTGTCCAAGTCTGCAGGATACTGACTTATGATGAGTACTTGTTGGAATATCTTCTGGGAAATGGGTCTCCCATGGAAGGGAGATTCTGGTTGGGATCCCTGAGCAGGCAAGGCACAGCAGACTCCAAGTGGAGCTGTTGTGGTTTCCTGGCTGGTTAAGAGGAAGCCAGGAAATGTACAAATGCAAGGTTGTCAACACTGTGGAAGGATGTCACACCGAAAAAACAACCCACCAACCAACTAAAAACAAACAGAAAAGAGCTCTGAAAACAGTGAAAATTGAATTGCTAAAAGGTTCCATATTGATATTTTATTACTGATATTTTAAGTCTGAGTGTTCATCTGTTTCCAGTCTTGTCAAGACTCATGCAGTAAATGGTGGGGATTTGGAATTTGTTTATATCTCACCACCCAACCATAGAACTTTATCTCCCCTATTGGAGTCCTAGTACCAAAGTCTTCTTCATATATCAGGTTAGCCCAATAGATGTGGTGCATCAACCAGACTAACCTAGTGAATAAAGTCAGGAGTGATGTTCCTTATAAAAATCTCAGCTAAATTGAAAATGCAACTACTTAATTTTAAAGAAAATGCAATTTTTTCCTTTCTACTAGTCCTAAGGACAGTGGTTTGTACTAATTGAAAATGCATCTCTATTTATTCTTTATTTTTTTTCCCTCTATATTTAGAGATTCCAGTATCTCAAGCGCTTTTTCACCCACAGTGTCAATTGATGTCAGCTAGACCATCAGCTGCTTGACAAACAGACCATATACTTCAGAGTTTAACTGAGGATTTAGGTGTCTAATATTGGAAATGTCAAACATAAGAATATTTTTTAGTGCCCTTGCTGCCAAATCCTGGATCATATGCAAATTCTCAGCAATTTACAGCTCCCATCCTCAAAAACTGGAGCAATTTAGATGTAGAACTGTATGCATTACAGAGGAATAAATAAGTCTGTTAAATGCCAGAGAATCTCAGCTTCCCTGGCATTGAAACAGTCGGGGATCATAGGAAGAGGAGTAGAGACAAAAGAAACCATCCATGCATAGGTAGCATGTCACAGATTATCATATAGATCATACAACTTTGACTCACCTGTGAGTCATACACAATTAAAAGAAGAAAGCAAATGTGGGTTGTATGGAGAAACCTCAGAAGTTCCATTGACTGGAAAGATGTCCCTCAAAGTACTTTGGGTTACCCTCTGGATTATAAATGTTAGTATGTCCCCCAGGTCTTATGCCAGAAGAGAGAAGTGTTACACTAGGTCTGAAATCCTTGTGGGGTGGTTGCTGAAACATGCTGCAGGGAAAAGAATTTTGGCAATCACCACATTCCTCTGAAAAAGAAAACAGAGATGATCAAGAATGTTAAGACACAACATGGTATAAGACTATGAAGAGAAATAGCTCTCCGGATGACCCAGATTTAATTGAGCTTTACTGAACTTCACAGATTGTTTAAGCCATAGGGCAATAAAATTCCTATTAAAATACAAATTAATTGATTTTATAGCCATTTCTATTTATCCATTAAACTAATCATCCTTCTCTCAGAATTCTGAGACCTCAGATATTTAAGTGATTGACTTCATTCCAGTGCATGATTGTGGCATCCTACTGTAATGATTATAGATCAATTCACTAACATATTTCTTATGTTACTTTAGATGGTTTTCTTTGGGCTTTTTGTTATTTTATTGCCATCTGTATCTTCAACAGAGATTGGCCACAGCTGAAGTGGCCTTAGCTCTGTAATGCTTTTATACTAACTGAGATATTTCTCCATTTGCTTAATGTCTAGGTATGTGGCCAACAGCTTGAAATGTAGTTCCTATAATGGGAACCAGTATCCCCCTCAGATCAGCTGGCGGGTGATCTCGGTCTTGTTTCAGACATTCCCAATATAATTATAGCAAATTTGCTAAGAATGAATACATGTCAGTTTCGTTTAATTCAGACATTTTAAGTCCTTAAATCTTGGAATGCATTTTCTCAGCATGCTTTCTCTACCCCATTATCCTGTTAAACTGTTAAAGCCCTTGGCCACTCTTATAGCATAAATCAACATGCCAAAGGGCTATTCAAATCAACTAAACCTATTGTTGAAATTTTGTGTAACCTTTAGAGTGGTGAAGTCCTTTGTTCATGGATTTTTATAAGGAAAAACACATAAATATTAAAACTTCGTGCTCACACCATTTTCCTAGGAGGAGAGAAAAACACTTCACATGCTCTTAAATGGAATTTTATTTATGAAAAACAAAAGAAATTATCTTGACCCGGTAATTACATTGCTTCTATTCAAACA
>VZTT01072133.1:9441-23548 GCA_013400855.1 Buphagus erythrorhynchus
TTTAATTGTTTTTTTTAATAGCTGCACGGGATCTTCATTGAGGGACTCACTTTTTACAGTTGTGTTTCCAGGTGATGAGTAGTGAAGCAGATCATCTGCTCTGAGGGGTCTTTTGGGATAGTGTGTCTGTAGTCCCATCTGATAAGTCTGAACGATGGATGAGAAAGTAGCCTGAACTCATAGAGAGTAGATATGTCTCATCTAAGTCACATTTTTTCCCCACAGTTCTGTTGTAATGATGTAGGTAACTGTTCTAAAATTGCTGGGACTCAATTCTTAAGCACTGAAACAAGTTCCTGGTTTTCAAGCAACAATTTTGGGTTTTGACTGCTCTGTCATTAATGGGCTGTTAACAAACTTTCCTCTTTCAACTCATTCCATAAGAAAAACTGCAAAATTATCACAAATTAATTTACATCACCGTGATTGGTTAAAATTCACAATTTCATGGCCATGTAATATTAAGAGCTTAAGGAGGCAGGAGGGTAGTTTCCTGAAGTTTTCTTTCAAATGCTGTTTAATATATCTTCCAAATTTAATGCCAGACCCTTCATTTTGATATATGTGCATCATTACTTGAAAGACAAGCAGGCATTTTTCTATTGTATTTTCATATTAAGTGATTGAATTAAGCATTCCTTCAAGGTTGCTGGTTAATTTATGGAACATATGAAAACTGCTTAGTATGAAAGTATTCAGAAGGTGCCATTAATAGAAATTAGAAATGCATTAAAAAAGAGAAACTGCCTGTTTTCTCCTTCTGGACTTAGTATTATTATATGCAATCTTTTTTTCTGAAATGAGATCATGGATTCCAGTTATATATGTAATCTTATTTAATAAAAATAAATTTAANTAAGTATGAATAAAGTTATGTAATAATTATTTTTAAGTATTTGTATTGAAACAAGAAACAAACCTTTCTTAGAGGAGTTTACAGAAATATCTTTAAATAGCCTTAAGTGCTTCGACTTCCACAGATGTTGTTTGCTTTATCTTTGCTTGTTACTTACTGGGCTTCAATCTTCTAGGTCATTATTTTACCCAGAGTTACGTAATTAGGGAGCTTATGTTTGTTTCTCTCTATCAATGTTTAATTCATTACTTATAAATATGTATTTATAATGCCTGCAGGTTATCCACATCTTCAGTAGAAATCAGAATTTTTTGGTGCCATAAGGTAGTACAGGGCTATAGCAATGAAACAGAGCAGCACATGTTCAGTGATTTTTAAAATTTGCCAATCATTTCTCTGTTTGACTGTATTAATTTGCAGTTTTTTCCTCTACGTTACAAGATTTTTTTTAAAGTTGTTCTGATTTTCACCAGACAACTTTGCTTCTACACAACATTTTTTTCTCTGTGTAGGAAGCAAAATTTGCAGTCTCTTGATCAGAAAAGAAAGCTGAAACTACAAAATAAGAATTGTGAAATTATCAGTCAAAGATCAGCTTCACCTTGCAGGCTGGAGACTACAGTGAAGGAGGCAGGTACTAGGGGAGCTGAGTCATAGAATTCACCACCATGAAAGACGAAGCATTTAGTTTTCTTTGGTGTATTTTGTTTTCCCTAATTCTGTCACAAATATATGTGGCACTCTTTTTTAAAGGGGGAAATGAGGGGGGGAAAATCTATGCTTGGAGATTAGGACTATATTCAGAATGTCTGCTAAATTCCAAAGCTTTTCTTTTGCTCTTCCTGATATGCAATTTCACTCACCAAACAGTTTACTATGTCTTCTGCAAATTAAATATTTCATTCTGCACACATGCCTTTTGCTTGCTAAGGAGCAGAGGCTAATTTCATTGTGGAAAAAGCTAAATAACTATTAATGCTTTTGCTCAAAACCACATATATATATCGATTTGCAAAGAGAAAATTTGTTTTAAAACAAAATATGAATGTGAAATGTCTTTGGAAAAAATTGTTTCTCCTGAAAACTACTCAATGTGATCACCTGTAAGAGTCATCCTTTCACTAATGAACAAGGATACCATACAGTCCTACAAATGAAATGTAAACTTGTATGTAGAAAGTTATGTCTTCTACAAGTTTTAGCAGGGAGGCAAGAGGGGGTGGGGGATCCTGTGATTGTTGAACAGATTGGGAAAGCATGTTAATGCTGATTCTGTTGTGTCATAGCTCTTTTGTTTTGAAAACTCTGGACTTCACTTCTTGGTCTTTGAATTAAATTCTTATGCCTCATCTGTGAATATGATCAAATTGGTTTATCTCCTGCTAGAGGAAGTCGTAATTCTTGTTAGTCCATTTCATTTCAAAGTGTGGACTATAGGGAAAGGTTCAACATCCAACAAGCTAACAAATTCTTAAAATGAAATTCTGGGGTTTGAAATAAAAATTCGAGCACTATCAGTAATTTTAAAGCTGACAGTCTCTGAAAGGAAGACTCTGTTTAATGTTCTTACTGTAAAAGTTTATGGGTTTTGAGATGTTGTAATGAAAGCTTATTCTGTATACCTGTTAGCAGTTTTGGTCTCTTCTTTTTACTGTGCTCTTTAATTGTTTNGGGGCCAGAGGGAGGTGTTTTTCTTTTATTTTCCCCTGCCTTTCATTGCAGTAAAGATCAGAAGCATTATCACTGTAGCAAAAATGGGGAAATTATACAAATTATAGTATAAAATGCTGACTTTTGGTTAATGTAAAGCATTGACCAAATGGTTAATGGAAAGCATTTGGTTAATGTAAAGCATATGGTTAATGTAAAGGTCAAAATTTTTTGAAAAATGCTAACTTCTGAGGAAAGAAGGAACTCTCATCCCAAAAATACACAGCAGCAAGGACAAGTTTATAATGTGTGATGCATGTTGTGAAATGGGAAGAACTAATGCTCCATAAATGTAATACTTTTTATCAAAGTCTGATGTAAAATTTAACATTAAGTCCTTTGTAAATTATTCAATACAAGTAAGCTGGATTTTTAGAATATGTGAATACACTTACTTTTAAAGTTATTAATTTTTTCAGCTTTTTTTTGTGTATGTGTTTATCAAAGCAATGAAATTCAGAGTTCAGAATAACTTTATTTTCCTTTGAAGATCTCCTAGTTGATATGTTGGGGGTTCTTGCCAGCTACAGCATCACTGTCAAGGAGTTGAAGCTTTTGTTCAGCATGCTTCGAGGCGAAAATGGAATCTGGGTAAGCTGTGATCAGATAAAGCATTAAGTGTCATTCTATTAGAGCCTGAAGTTAACATAAACTGTCTCTTGGGATATATAAACTTGAATTTGTTTTCTCATGTTGACTGAACATATGTTCAAGGAGCATTTTTACTAAGTATTTTAGAGTTAATTTGCTCTGTTGTTTGAAAACTGTCCACTTTCCATTGTAGCCTAGAGAGTGCAAAAATGGTTGTATTGACTTTTGTGCAATTTTCTTTTTTTCACAGCCAAGACATGCAGTTAAATTATTATCAGTCCTTAATCAGATGCCACAGAGACATGGGCCTGATACCTTTTTCAACTTCCCAGGCTGTAGTGCTGCAGTAAGTTTTCAACCAAAATACTACAATTTCAAGAACAAATAAATACCTCCTCATTTGCATTTCCCGTCATTTGGTTTCAGAAGTTCTTGAAAAGAAAGTGAGAGGAGAAATACCTGTTTGAGTAGTGTAGGCATTGCCTTCCCCAGACTTACAAGGTAGCTGTGTTGTTAAGAGGTTGCAGTTGTGAGGATGGAATATCAAGCAGCAGATTTTGGTCTGGGGAAGTTACTGTGAAAGGGAAACCTGAAAATTCCAAAGAACAGTGTTATTTTATTAGAATAATGTAATCAATATTATATAAAGGAGAGAATTGAGGAGAAACAAAAAATGAGCTTGTTCATATCATCACAGTTTACAGCGACTGTTTAGTCATAAATTTTATTTTAAAGATTTTGTTTTGTCTGGATTCCATTTCAGCTGTTTCCTTTCTATCAAGGCAGTGGAGATAACTTACAATAGTGAAATTGTATTCTTTTCCAAACCTTCCCAAGTAGATATTCTCTCTTCCATTCACTGCACATACTTTAAAAAAAAAAAAAAAAAGCCCTACAAGTAAATCAAAGTATTGTACAGAGATTTATAGATTATTGAGAGAGTAAATACAAATGGTTAATACTGGGAAATAGAAATCTGAGATACAGTTCCATTCTGGTATGGAGTGGTATATGCCCAGGTAGAACGTGGAATCTTCTAACAGAAAATAATCCTGAGATTCCTGTTTTCTCATGCCAGTGAATGAAGGCTGCTCTACCTCCATTTCATCCATCAATGGCACTGATATTTTCTTTAAGCCCAAACCACTATGTCCATTTCTTGTGAACAGACTTGTCAGAGTGGCAGATTGCATCAGGGAAGTAAACTGGCTGATAATCACTGTTTCACACCTGGGTTATTTTTTGCTAGATTACTTCTTTGATCTTGTTTGAGATCCAGCCTTATAAAAACATGTGTCAGCAAAATGCATAGGGCAGATTGTGTAAAGAATTAATTACTGAGTTTTGAAAGGGAAAGTTTCATTATCTCCTGCTAAATTAAAACCACAGTTGACCTCTCCTACAAGTACATACCCCAGCAAGACAGCTGTTGGAGAATATGAATGTCTACAGTGACACATACTGCTTTGAGATTTCTGGGCTTCAGAGGCAAATCCTGATGAAATTTTTCACTTAAATTTAATTTTTTTTACCAGAGGTTCAAAAAAGATTTTGCAGGAGAAGAATTTCAAATATTCCTTCCTGTCCAAAGATGTGCATCTATAACAGGAGTTCTTGATTGAAATGAAGAGTCTCTTGCCTTCATTTGGATCCTTCCAGGATCTTGTTTCACATGCTATTCATGATGGACTGCACACCTGTAAATTAAGAAATATGAGTTTCAAATTTACACTTCTTTGTTAGTGCATGTTGAAATTCTGGAGAGGATACATACTCTGAAGTGGACCATGGGCAGAAATTTAGAAAATGACCAAAAAAACAAAGCACTTCATTAGAAGGAAGATACTGGACAGGACCTAGTTTGCTAGCACTGAGTTTGTTCTCAGGTGTGATGCACAATGTTGACAGAGAAACAGCATAACTTTTAATCAGCATGATAAATATCAAATTGGCCCACTTTAAAGTTAGGTGTGTGCTCCTTGTGCATCCAGGACTTCAGTGACAGTATGAAGGAGCCAAGAGTCTACTGAGCCAGTTTATGGATATGCTGCTGAGAGCTGCTTCATTTTCCCAGCTGCAGGGCTCTACCCAGTACTGTATTACATCTCTACCAGTCTGTGCAAGTGGCACGTTAGTCACTCCAGCTGGAGGACACTTTGTGCTGGTGGTAGTGCTACTCCCAGGTGTTGTTCCCATTTGTCATCAAGCAGCTCTTCTGCTTCAGGCAGGAAACTGCCTCTCAGGAGGCAAGAGTCATATCCCAAAGGTGTTCCTTGAAATGTTTAGTTTTAGTTTTAACAGTGAAGCTCTATTATATGATCTGTTGATTAATTTGATTTTATATTTAAGTTTATTGATGAGATTAATAATTATTAAAAGCTGAATTTATAGTTTAATTTAAGCAGAAGCGATTTTTCTATTTTTGTTCTCTTAATATTGCCCATTCACAAATTTATTATGTGTCCTCTATTTGATAGAATTTATGTAGTTAAAAGTTAATGTATTTTAAAATAGATAGAAAAGTAATGAATTAATTCAAAAGCACTATTTAAAGAATTTTTTCTATATTTCGTATTTGAAAGTTAAAGCAGATCTACAGATCTAGAATGACAGGATTTTTGAAAGGCATTACTTTTAACAGTATTTCTCAAAAATCTAATTATTTGTTTCTTTTTTTCTTCCTTCCTTCTAGGCAATTGCGTTGCCTCCTATTGCTAAGTGGCCTTATCAAAATGGGTTTACTCTTAACACCTGGTTTCGTATGGATCCACTAAACAATATCAATGTAGATAAGGATAAACCCTATCTCTATTGGTAAGTAGCTTATAATGCTGCAGTTCTGGTTTTGTTCTGGCTTCCTAACAAGAGTTAATCTTTCTCATTCAAGTCCCTGACATGCTTTCCCCCTGCCACCGCCAAATATCTGCAGATTTTAATGGCTGCTCACTATATACAAACTCTTAGAAAACCATCTGTCCTTTTCACTTTGCAATTCATAAATCCATAGATTCAAGACATGTGCCTTGTAGATAAACCATAAAATCTAGTGTTGTTTCTTTAGGAATTCTAAAATGTATTATTTCTAAGAGCTTTAAATTGAGAATGTTGGATTTTCTGTTTGGTGGTAGAGATTCTCAGCTGATGTCAGTACTACAAAAGAAATCTGTTAAATTCAGAGTGCACAGTTTGCACGTTTGCTAAAGGTAATAGAAAGTAGATCTGTGAATATAAAAATGGCTCACTGATCACTGGTTCCCCAAAAATGTGAAAATTTAATGTGAATATAATGCACATAAAAAGTGAATATACCGATCTCAGAAGGAAATAATGGAATCACAGAATATGTTGAGTTGGAAGGGACCCATCAGGATCATTGAGTCCAACTCAGCCTTGCACAGGACCGTCCCCATCACACCATGTGCCTGAGAGCATTGTCCAAACACTTCCTGAACTCTGCCAGGCTGGTGCTGTGACCACTTCCCTGGGGAGCTGTTCCCGTGCCCAACCACCCTCTGGGTGATGAATCTTTAATGAATATCCAACCTAAACCTTCCCCCAACACAACTTCAGGCCGTTCCCTCGAGTCCTGTCAGTGGTCACCACACAGAAGAGATCAGTGCCTGACTCTTCCCCTCACAAGGCAGCTGTAACTGCACTGAGGGCTCCCCTCAGTCTCCTCCATGGCCCTCCTTTAGGCACTCTCCAATAGTTTAATGTCTTTCTAATATTTTGGTGCACAAATCTGCCCCCAGCACTGGAGGTGAGGCTGCCCCAGCTCAGAGCAGAGCAGGACAATCCCCTCCCTTGCCTGGCTGTGATGCTGTGCCTGATGCACCCCAGGACAGGGTTGGCCCTCCTGGCTGCCAGGGCACTGCTGACTCATGGTCAACTTGCCACCAACCAGGACCCCAGGTTCCTTTTCATGGCACTGCTTTCCAGCCTCTCGTTCCCCAGTCTGTTTGTCCATCTAGGGTTTCCCTATCCCAGGTGCAGAATCCAGCACTTGCCCTTCTTGAACTGCATATGGTTGGTGATTTCCCAGTCCTCTTATTTGTCATTCTCTCTGCAGGGCCTCCTTGCCTTCAAATGGGTCAACAGCTCCCCCCCAGTTTTTTACCATCTGCAAACTTGCTTATCCCTTCCAGTCCTGCATCCAAGGCATTTATGAAAATGTTGAAAAACACAGGGCCTAAGATGTAGCCCTGCAGATTTTGCCATGACAGGAGCAATGCAAATTATTATTATTTTTATATAGAAGATTAAATCAAACTCTAATTAGTAATTCAAAATAGGAAAAATATCCATCTAAACTTTACACAGGTTTCAGACATGAAAGTTTGTGTCACACGCAATCATCACCAAGAGAAAGATACCAAAGCAAATATTATTTTCTTTCAACATGCTCTTTGGTCATGTAATATCTTTTTTAGTTTAACTAGGAGAAAAATGTGTCACTTAAAGTCAAGGCTTTAAGTGAGTGCAGTGCCTTTGTGGTGTGAGACAGCAGTTACATCAGCTCAACCATGATATGAAAACTGATTCTTTAAACTGGAGAAGGGAAGCAAAGAAATGCTTTCACATTTGCCAGATGTGAGGGAAATTTGCTGCTGTTCTGTTATTACGGACATGCTAAACCCTGCTTCAAGAACTGTAAGCCAGTTTGTTTTTTTCTAAAAAAATAATTTTAATTATCTCTGAGGATGATGTTTGGCAGCTGCTGACAGTCTATTAACACTTGTGTATTGGAACAGTATTGTAGCTATCTTACCAATTATAAACTGAGTGTGACAATCCTGGAAGAAAATTAGAAGTCTGACATTTGCATGAACAATAAATAACAACAAGGCACAGCAGTCAAAATGAAAGGGTAAGGTTCAGAATTCTGTAACAGAAATTTTAGTATGAGCCAACCAACATCATATACCTAGCAGTGATTAACGGGTACCATGCTTATGGAATGAGTTGTCATATGTTAGAAGGCAGGAATTACAGCCAGATATTAAGGATTGTTGTAGGTTATCAATTGACCATAAAATCCATTTTCATTGCTTTAGCTGAAAGAGCTAATGTGATCTTTTTAAGGATAGTCTGAACAAACAGCGACAATAGTAAAGGTGATGTGAGCCCTTGCTGAAATCTTGGCATAAGCATTACTGTAATGTCATTTACAGTTAAGAATTGCTATTTCCTTTAAGAGACCATTGGAAAAACTGGTACTATTTTCAAATAGTACCAGTTCACTATTGGGAGTGAACTGTCCCTTGGAAAACACATTTTATAATGAATGAATGTGGGAGAACAGATGGTGGAAGATTAGGAATGGGGCTGTGGCTGAGCCTGATCCCTAATGGGGTGCAGCTGTACAAGACAGTTGACCAGCATTGAAGGAGAAGAAGCGTGGAATGCTGATGTGTATTGACCAATCACGAAAGAGCAAAAGGGCACACAGCTGTTGTGCATGTGAGAAAAAAGGTATAGAGTTAGGAGGACAGAGAAGAAGAGAAAAGAGAGTTTGCTGGCTGTCCTGTGAGGAGGAAGGGTTAGGTGGTCCTGTAGGGGATGGGAAGGAGTTAGCTGGTCATGCAGAAGGAAGAAGGAGGTAAAAGGAAGAGGGAAGGAGTCAATGTTGTTTGGAGCTGCCCGGGAAGTTTACAGAGAAGAGGTATGCAGGTTTTTACTATAGGATAATAAACTGACGGTGTCAGTTTGAGACCAGCATACAGAGGTGCCAACCACTGATGCTAACAAATGATTTTTTTTAATCTGCGATCCAGTGAGTAGACTGCAAAATAGGAAAATTCAAACTTTTAGATGCACAGTACTATGGCTGCTATCACAATTATAAGGCGTAGTGTAATAATAATAATCCTTTTCATACTTTAGTAGATTGTTGGAAATGTTTCTTTAAGATGTAGATTCTTTCTCATAAAGACCCTGGAAATTTAGATATTTGGGGGTCACCTTAAGCATGCTCAACTGGGAAGTCTCCATCCCTAAATCACTTTACTTGTTTCTGCTGAAAAAATGGATGGGTGACATAGTTATTAAGTAAGGCTTGGAATTACATATGATCAAAGATTGATTTCTCCAGGATCTTTTTTTTTTTTTTTTTAAGTGTTGCTTTCTTTCAGATTATCTATCAGGTTCTGTAAAAGGATTAGAAAATTAACTGAGGCTGGTATGTCATAATTGGTTTTTGCCCATAAAAAGTCAAAGTGTTTCCACAAGCATTAAATGGAAGAATGGCTAAAACTTTTGAAAGTGCATTCTATATTTTAGTTTTGCAGATACAGAGACAGGGAGGAAAGGAAAAAAAACAAAACCATCCAAAAATCAAGCTGTCTAGTATTTTCAGATCTTCTCTAGGGCTTATGATAATAGAGATAATGCAGAACAGTTACAAAAGACTATAGTGGGATTCCAAATTTAGTAGAATGCCAATTTCACCTACACCTTTCAGGCAAGAATGATTTAATATCTTCTCAATATCTGTACTATCATCATATGTTAATTTGCTGATAAATCCTAAGCTAAAGAAACTGCAATCCCTAAGCAGTTCTGCTGGTGGATGGAAGAATCTTGCTATGAAAGTGTAGTAACATTCAGAAGCTGCTTTTAGAAACTGGCTGAAATGAAACATAATTGTAAAGATTATATGAACAAACTGTAGTAAAATTGTGTTCCAGCTGCTATGGGAAGTAATTTAAGGCTCATAAAACCATATGGCTGTTGATGGTACTGTTCTTGTTTTCTCCATGCATTTTATTTTTGGATGTGGCAAGTTATGCGCATGTAGGTAATTGGTATGAGAATTTCTTTGCAATACCCTAGAGACCAGTCCTAGCCTACATTACCTTTGGCAAGAGATAAAATGTTAAGATTAATGTTATATAGTATTATGTTGAGGTAAACAGAACATATTTGAGTACTCAGTTTCTTAACTACTGTTGTATTAGAATTCTGATTAATTTGGAGGGAAAAAAATAAAATCTTGGCTAAGTTTCATGTTTATAAAATCATTCATTCTATTCCAAGGCAAAGAGCCGTGGTAAGAAATGAGCAGTTTTTTTCATTATTTCATTGCTTTCTCATGTTTGTATGCTGAACTGCAGGAAGTTACACGCATAAGGACAACTCAGTGCTTAAAATTTCAGGAACAGTCTGATTTGATCAAAATGGAGATAAAATCAACCCAGTAATCAGGAAGGATAGGAAAGGGAAAAAATTTAAAGATGTAGACATTTCTTCAAGAGATATTCTTTATTTCAAAATGCTTTCTAGCTCTTGTCAAATTAGTAGGATACATTTTACACAATGGTAATAATGTCTTATCAGGTAAAAACATATTGATATTTACAAT
Source organism: Buphagus erythrorhynchus (assembly GCA_013400855.1). NCBI lineage: Eukaryota > Metazoa > Chordata > Aves > Passeriformes > Sturnidae > Buphagus > Buphagus erythrorhynchus. The sequence goes on from VZTT01072133.1 coordinate 19,959, forward strand.
GGTTGGCTGTTGGTAATTTAAAAGAAATTATTATATTTGACATCTCTAATCAAATAATACAACATCGTATGTCAAAATGTAGTGAATCTCTGTATTATTTTAATATCCTTCAGAATGGGATTCTGTTAAATGAAACCATTTTGGACTGTAAAGATGACTTACATTGCTGAGAAACAGTTTTGGCATTGTGAGAGTTGCAGTTACCTTCTGAAAAATTCCTTGAATGGCATAAAGCCCTACGGAGATAAAGTCTCAAACTATCTCACAACACATTCAGTTGCTCTTATTGTAAGGGTTGTATTTTAAGTTTTTTATTGTTCATTTTATTGCACAAAATTCAGCGCTGTGGTTGTGCAGGTTGTGTAGATGGGTAATGTGTGTAGGAGTGCTATTTTTTGATGAGGATGTTCACTACTTCTTTCATTAAACGGTTTAGATTCCTATGTGGTCATTGTGGAATCCAGATCATTGGCATGATCCAGGTTAAAAATAGTCTTCAAAGGGTGCAAGGGAATGGCAGTGTTATAAAGCATTTTCACAGTTCAGGTCAGTGGTAATGGACAGGATGTTATATTTCTCTTCATTCTTAGGTTATGTCTTAGGTTTATTGAGAGAGGACATTTTACGTTTATTAAAGAAGCGCGCTTTTTTTCTGTTTTGCAAAGAGGGTTCTATGGAAGCCCTTATTAAAGGCAGTGGTAGGGAATAATGCTCCTTTTCTGCACAGCAGCTTGAGAGGAGAGAGAACTGTGTACAATGTAGAGAAGCAGATGAATGAATGAGGAAGACACAGCCTGAATTTGGGGGAAAAAAAGATATATATGCTATATATACTTCAAGACTGGAAGTAAGAACTTCTGTGCAAGGATTCATTAGCACCCAGAAAAATGAGAAAAAAAAGCAGAAAAATCATCTATAGGTGCTATTACACCTGTTCTGTTTACTCTGATTTTAAAGAATTCTAATTCACTACAACAAAAGTGGCTTTCTAGAATTTTAGAATTTGAATGCCTCTTTTTTACCTCCCCTACAAATGCCCTCACAGGAGATGAGTCTCTAAACCCTGATCACCTAGGGGTATAATCACAACACCTATCTCGTAAGGAGTTATTTTTTTTTGTAAGGTCGTGGTTTATCAACTATTTTTTGACAGTGAGCAAAGAGGAAAATCTGATTCTCTCCATAAATAATGTACACCTATTGATTTAACTGTAAGTTTATGAAGATTGAATAGGTTCCACAAATATGCAAATTTTTCCATATTAAAATCAAGATTGTATATGGGTAGTAGGGTAGTCTAAAAAGATACTATTTCAGCAGCTATTAAGGAAGATGGGATTTGGACTTAGTGTTTGCATGTACCTTTCATTTCTTAATATTCCTAGGAAAAAACTAATAAAAGTGTTTGAAGACAATGTTGCAACAAAGAAACCATTTAAAGTGTTATTATTGCAATAACATAAAATTATTTTATAAGTTAAGAGAATGAGAAAGTATTAATTAGTGGACGACAGGACTTTGTACAAATGCTCAAAATTACTAGGTTTTTTTCTTAATTTCAGAATTCATAGATGAAATTCACCATCTAGACTTTGTATTTCATCGATTGGTTATTTATTAAGTAAAAGTCTAGAAGTTGTACACAATGTGCTCCATATTATTGATAGCAAACTGCTCTTCATTGTACTTAACTTTTCAGAAGTGATTAAGCAGCATAGCTGTAGGTGTGGACTTGCCTTTTTTTAATTGCTCAGTGAATGTCATTCATGAACTTTCACCAGTTACCTTTGTCAAGTGTTTTTTAAGAAGTCCAGAATTGCTCTGTAAAATGCTTTTAATTTCAAATATATGTGGAGAAATGTATGAGCTTTCTGCATTACCCTTCTTCATGTTATTTGTAACAAGAAAGCTTGGAAATCCTTGTTAAACCTACTTTCTTAAAATTGCAGTCCTTTATCCATTTGACAAATGAACATAAATCCACAACTCAGATGAATAAAACTTCATATATCATTAGCATAATTTATTCATGTCTTTAAAAATAATTATTGTGCATGATAATTACCTTGAATCCAAATTTGTATGTCAACCATCTGCATTGTTCTCTGAACCCCCCAAAATTGCAAGGCTTCTCGCAGTTGTTCTGTAATTGGTTTTTCTTCACAACTTTAATCAGATGTGTTATTTTAAATGATGATTAATTAAGAAATGGAGGGTGAAATGTGATAGATATATTTACTATCTTGAATTTTAGGAAAAAAAAGTAGTGATTTTTCAAGTGTAGTCTGGAATTGATTAAGTGCTGAAGGTGAGTAGCTCCTCACAAAGAATGGTGGAAGAAAATTAGATTCACCATCTGAGTACAAATTTGTTTTCTTTTTCATGGCAGTTTAAAGCAGTATTTGGACTTTGTTTATTAAATAATTCCCCTTTTCCCAATCTCATTGATAATTCCTTCTTTCCAGTTTCCGCACTAGCAAAGGTGTTGGGTATTCTGCTCATTTTGTTGGCAACTGCTTAATAGTTACATCGTTGAAGTCAAAGGGCAAAGGTTTCCAGCACTGTGTGAAGTACGACTTTCAGCCACGCAAGGTAAGCCAGGTAGTATTTACAGTAAAGAGTAACACTGAAGGTGTGACAATGTGCTTCTGGGAGGAGGGCTAAAATCCCTTTAGTGCTGTAGTGTTAATCATAATTCCTTGTTTATAAGAAACTGCTCTGGTGTTCATGAAAAGTTACAGTTCAGAATCAATTCAAGGAAAATGTAATAATTTATGGTGTAACAGTTCTATAAAGTCAGCTTGTTTTTCAAAACTACTGCTTAATTGGGTTCAGATAGAGAAGAATTTTGAGTGTTTGTAAAATGGCTACATTGAATTACTTAAATATCATTGTTCTGTTTCTGAAATTCTGTACTTGGTAACGTTGTTGCCAAGGCCTTGGAAAATTTTGCTGGCTATGCTAGTGTTTCATTATCTGATGCTGTATGATATAAGGTTCTGAACTTTCTTCCATTTCAGTGCTGTTTTAGGATTTCTCTCTTTTCATAGTAAATCTTGATTACATCTCTGGATCATTTTAGTGTTTATTTCTTCTCTATGCCTAGTAGTCCTAGGGGAACGATGATTTTGTGGCCTTCATTGTTGCAGCTAGTTGACTGAAGCATTGACTTTTCTCTCCAGCAAGCATTATGTGTTTGGCACTCGTATCAGTCTTGTGTGTATTTTGCTAGGAAACCCATTTCTTTTTTTTTATGGGCTTAGAATTTATATATTGAACTTCAGCGCTTGAATTTATTTTTTTTTTTTTGAGAAACCGATCTCCTAGGGAGGGAATGCCATTGTTCACACATCAACTTAATGTTCCCCTATTTCTCTTGGTGTGTGTTTGTGGTTCAAAATCACTGATTCTAATTTTGTCATGTAGCTTTGAGGTCACTTGCGGTTTTCTTAAAAAAAGTAATGTCTTCCTCTGGGATATCACTTGGGATTGTGTAAAGCCGTGTAAACACATATCTGCTGAGTCTACTGTAGTGAATCAATTCTATCTTTTGTGTTTTCCAATTTTATAGCCAGAAAAGTATTTTGATG
>VZTT01072139.1:0-49785 GCA_013400855.1 Buphagus erythrorhynchus
GTTGCCCCTCTCCTCCCGCCCCCCCCCAAGAGAAAACTGTTAACTGAGCTCATGGGTGTAGACCCAAATACTCAGCACAACAATGGGAAAAATTCCACAGAAAGAAAAGGGACAATTCAACCCTCAACAGGGACCCATGCTGGAGCAGGCTGTGCTTGAAGGACTGCACCCCATGAAAAAGTGACCCTTATTGGAGCAGTCTATGGAGAACTGTAGCCCACTGGATAGACTCAGATCAAAGCACATCATGGAGAACTGTCTCCCGTGGGAGTGACCCCACAATGGAGTGGGGGAACAACTTCTCTCCCTGAGCAATGGGAGANAAAAAGTGACCCTTATTGGAGCAGTCTATGGAGAACTGTAGCCCACTGGATAGACTCAGATCAAAGCACATCATGGAGAACTGTCTCCCGTGGGAGTGACCCCACAATGGAGTGGGGGAACAACTTCTCTCCCTGAGCAATGGGAGAAACAACTGACCATAAACCCCATAAATCCCATTCCCTGTCTCCCTATGCTGCTGGAGCTGAGAAGGAAGGAAGGGTGGGGAGAAGGTGTTTATAAGGTCTTATTTTACTTCTCACTATCCTGCTCTGATACTGTTAGTAATAAATTCAATTAATATCTCAAATTTGAGTCTGTTTTGCCTGTGACTGTATTTGGTCAGTGATCTCTCTGTGTCCTTATTTTGACCCATGAACCTTTCACTATATTTTCTCTCCCCAGTCCAGCTGCAGAGGGGAGTAAAGAGAGGCTTTGGTCTTTGGTCTGGCATCCAGCCAGGGTCAACTCACTACACCCTTCCACGTGTCTGCCTAGAAAAGGATGTTCTAGGCCATGCCAAAAATACCAGCATGGCGTGTTTCCACACCACTGGCTCGATGGTTTGATCACTGCTCTGACTGTTCTGACAGGGTGAAAAAAGAGGCTGAGAAAAAAAAATGTCAGTTACATTTTATCTGGAGAATCATTTGACAAAAGTTTGATGGAACAGTGTGAAGCTTTCTCTGGTACTGGACTAGGAGATGCAGTGAACTGGAAGGAGGCCAAAGGGCAGAAATCAGAAGGGCTGTAAAAGATTCAAGTGGAAATATCTTTTAGCAAGAGACCTTTCACAGTTTCTATCCATTCTTGTTCTTGAGTGTTTAAAATACCTTCCCAGAAACTAGGGTTAATTATTGTGTCACCCTTAATGCTGGACATGTCATTCCATAAACTTTTTTAGCCTTATGTTAAGAAAGATAACAATTCCAAACAGTGAGAAATCAACCCGCATTTTTTGCATTTCTGTTTAGCCTGGCTCTGACAGTAAGAGCTGCATCCACAAAGCAAGTTTTGAGAATCCTAGCAAGCACTGATATCGCCTCATACAATCAGAGGTGTTCAGCTCCCTAATCTATTGGCTTCTGCCTCCTACTGTGCTATAACACCCCCAAAATCTCACTATTTGGCATAAAAGGAATGGTGCCAAGGCTGGTGGAGCCAAAGACCTCTGCCCCAGTGTGGGCCAGGTGTCCCCACAAGTGGGAGAGATCCAGGGCACAGCACAGGGACATCAGCGCTGTCCTTATGATGATTTTGCAAGGACCAGAAAATCCAGTGCCTCATAGCTGGAGCAGTCACAGCATCTCTCTGCCAGGAAACTAAACACACTTCAAATGATGCATCAAAAGGAACACCCCAGCATATGTTCAGGTTTTGTACCAAGTCCATTCACTTCTCAGAACTGAAGAAATGTTAAACATTTTTTCAGCATTTTATTCCTTTAGGAAGGGACTTACACCTTATGTTGAATTAGGACCAAAGACTTAAACCTGAGATGTGCTTTTCTCAAGACAAGACTTGGATAATCTACTGGACAAAGTTCACATTTTCATCCATAAGGTTCTATTAGTTTTAAGGTTTTTGGTCAAAGTTTGGGCATAAACAGGTTAACAAGAATATAGCAGAAATATGCTGCAAATTCAGAGATGTGTCCTTGAATGACTTATTCTCTTCTGCCTTTAATTTGTCTTTTTCTCCTGCTAAAAGACCCAAACAACAGTGTTAAAGGGGAAGATTTCAAAGTCTGTAAGTATTATTAGATGAGGAGCCACAACCTATCATATGGATACTGCAATTGAAGAGGAAAAGATTTCTATCATTAAAGACCCTGGTCTTGCTAAAAGCAAAGGTAGATGAATGCAGACTGACAAGCCCTGAAACAAAGAACCAAACTGGCAGACTATCAGCTTAAACATTCTGCAGCATAAAAAGAGATTGGAAGTTATTACAGAAAAATCCTTTAAAGCCTTTAGCCAAGTATCCAGTTGTAGTAAAGAAAGTAAACAAGAAGTTAGGTAGTATTGCTAAAGGAATATAAATCAAGGCTGTTGATATCACTATATCACACAGTAACTAAACTTGCAGAGGAAATAGTACACTTTCAGTGCATATGCACTAGAGGAAAATGCAACCTCCTTTTTGACAAGTTGAGCAAAAGAGCTATGAAATACTAGCAGCAAATGCAAGGTTTGAATCAAGGTAGTAGTCAGAGGAAGTATCTGTGGTCCTTCTATCAGTCAATCTGATTTTTTTAGATGACAGATTATTTCAATCATTATTAACAGTTTGAATTTAAATTTAGGAGTTACACACCTTACCACCACCATCAGAGAGTGATAAAGCAGAAATCTGATATTATTATTAATACCCAGAACTCTCTGTGAGAGTATAACTGCTTCTGTAGGACTGACTGGCTACAAGTGAGCTTTCCCTTCCACAAAACAGTATCTTTTGCTACAATTGCTGTCCTTCTTGATACTTTTTCTCCATCATTTGCCAGCAAGTATTGAAAAATAAGGAAGAGATGCTTTCCTTCTCTTCAGTAACAATGTGCTTTCCAGCCTTATCTGGCAAAGGCAACAGAAAGTCACTGAAACTGCTGGGTTTTCTCTTATTGCCTTTGTTAAATTCCCTACAGGTCACTGAAGGTCTAATTAATTATTACCAGGACTGTATATGACTGGGATATATCTCTTAAAAATAATATTGCTGATACATGAGTTGTTGTGTTGCCTAAATTACTGGAAACAGCAATGGAACCCCCACCTCATAAGTAAGGGAGTCTCTTTCCCTGGCAATTACACGAGTGAGATGGTATTGAATAACATTAATAGGATCTTGACCCCGCTCACATGGCTTCAGGCTCCCTCATATGCCCTCAAAAAATTAACGTTGTCCTTGGCCAAAACCAGGACACTAACTTAATTATGAAAAGAAAAAGAAAGTTTTGTCTGAGTGGTTTTTTGTTGCTGTTGTTGTGTTTTGTATTGGGTCTTTTGGCAACACAATGAAAATAACTGTATTCCTGAAAGTCATTTCACAGAACTGAATAGTAACATATTTATCACAAGTGAGACCACTTACTATATTGCTATTATTCTGATTAAAATTTACCTGTTTATGTTTCTAGTCAGAGACACATTATTTTTTTTTAATTCAATCCAAAAGTCATTCACTTAAAGAAATTTAAACAAATACATATTCATAAAAAGCTACAAGCTTTGATCAAGTATTCTTCCCCAAATACAATCTACCTCTGATACCATCAGTAGAAGAAAATTTCTAATAGTGGAATTCCCTCCAAAGAAAAGAAAAGAAGAAAAGAAATTTCTTCACCGGTTTCCAAAGGCTCATACAAGGAAACTGTAACAGAACACACACAGCAGCTAATTTCAGAAGTTGGCAAAAAAACAGAAGAAATAAAAAAGAATGTAGATTTCATTTTTCCTCTCAAATGTTTTTAAACAACATCATGAAGATAACTGAAACAAGAAGGAAAATGAAATCCAGGGAAAAAGAAGCAGCAACACCCATTCAATGGAAGACTGCACAAAGAAGAAAATGCAAGAAGAAATTAATAAAGGAAATTAGTATGATGACAGTTTAAAAGCCCAGCAGCTTTCATGTTCTTTTAAAATATTGATGACTTTTAACAGGAACTACATTTCTCCATTCAAGATTGGTTGGTAACATTGCATGATGCAATATTTCTGGTTTGGACTTTGCTGTCTGCAGGCCCTCTTAGCCTAGCTTGATATCTTTGATAACTTCACTCTGAGTTTGATATCAAATTTCTTCTGCCAGGCCTTCCATTGGGATAAGAGCTGGAGTGATGTATACCTGCTGGGAACCCGGTCATTTAAATCATTACTTACTTTGCTTGTAACACATGAGGTGATTTTGTCTCTCTGAGCATCCTGGAGGCCCTTCTCAAGATGAGACCTGGCTGCTGTTAGAGGAAGCCTGCAGCGTCCCATCAGCAGAGCTGGCGTGACACGAACAAGTGCCAGGGGCTTGCCTACCTGACCCAGTGGCAGTAGCTCGCTGCAGAGAGCATCTTCAAGGCAGCACCATATGCCAGAAAGAGAGAAAGATCAACTGCATGCTGCAGATGGCTGCTCCCAAGCCTGCTGCTATCCACCCAGGGAGGCACTCCGAAAAGCCAGGCTTTAGTTTTGCATACGTTATAAACATGACACCTTCAAGTCTAAATAAGAACAGAGAGTGTCAGTGAGAAACAAGCATTAGGAGCTCCACCTTACCCATACAGCACTGAATTCTGTGCTTGTGTCTCCCCGAAGAGTAGTGTGCACTGCTGGTGACTGAGGAGGACTCTGTGAAAGCTCAGCATGACTGAAAAATATGCAGTTGAACTCTGGGGCAGGTACCTTATTTTGTTGTGGATTCATACAATTCCTAAGAAAATAGGGGTTGGTCTAAGACTGCAGCAGTGTAGCACTGCCACAGCAACAACACGAGAACAGTGTAAATGTCAGTCATAGCACTGAGATCCTGCAATACATCTGCCTGTGATTCAAACAGAAAATCAGCAGATTCTCAAACAAAGCCTGCCATGAAAAAGCAGTTTACACTCCAAAGCAGCTGAATTATAAAATTCTTTCTCCCAAAAACTTTAAGAAAACAAAGCTTTAAGGAAGTGTCAAAGTCATTCTAAAAAAAAATGCAAAATGTTTCTCCATTTTTATTTTATGTAGAGTGTTTCAAATGAAAGCAGCAGCCTGCTTTGCTGTGTTCAGAGCTGCTTCCCTATCCCGAGGTAAGTGAATAATGCCTTTCAGACAACAGCAAAATAAAACAGTTCATGAAGACTTTCTTGGTACTTCAAAGAAAAAAGCATCCTAAGAACACAAACAATTAACAGCTTCTGATTCTTGTTATCTTTTTCTTTAAGAAATGGGATGCATAATAATTTGGCTAAATGGTTGAATACATCTCACATTACTTCCTCCCTGGGTTTTTAATTAGATGAGTAAGCACATGAGTATCATTGCCTCACTCAGGCTAAAAGTTGTGTCTTCTTATGTTCTTGATCATACAGCTATCTTCCCCTTCCTTTTCCATATTTCCTGAAAAAATACTCTTTGTCAAGCAGATATATGTTTAATGAAAATCAAATCCTTACTGGAGACAAGATGTAAAATTTCATTGAAAACTATGACAGCAACTGAAGACATTCTCCAATTTCCAGTGTTCTGTCAGAATACATGTTGAGCTTACTCACTTATGAGACTTGCATTATTCAAACAAGCCTACAAGCTACAGGGTGAAAAAAAATCCTAAATTATAGTTTAATTAACTGCTAAGCCGTATTCCTGGGGCCATCTGCCCTTCACTCAGAAGCCACCATTGGCATCCTCTCACATGACTAACAGCCATTAAAAGTCCTCTTGCCTTCAGCATCCCCTGGCACAAAGCAAACACTTAATGTCATATAACAATACCATCTAGCGGTAAAATATATTCATTACACTGGGAATCTCATATTTTCCTACAGCACCCCCAGACAGACACAAGAACAGAAAACATCTCTGTACACAAATACCTCTGCCCAGCACCAAAACAAATTCATAACTATTCATTTAATCTAAACATATTCTTAGCTTTAAGCACATTCCTCTACATAGAGCAGATGAGCTTGTACTCCTCCAAAGGATATTAATTTATCAATGCCATACACCATCACCTAAGGAGCAAAGACACCAAATCAGGGCAGAAGCCATTGCAAGGCACAGCACTACAAGTGTGCTGGCCACACATGTGGAACAACACATGTGTGTCCACAGCTCCTCTATGACATGTAACAATACAATAAATGGAAATTTCTCCTGTTCTGAGCAGAGTAAATAGAGAAAATAAAGTGCTTGCTCCTGTCCACGTAAAGACAGAAACTGTATTCAGCTGACATCCTGAACCAGCTTTCCCTGTATGACTCCACTTATCCATGATAGCTAAAAAAAAGTAAAAACTGAACATAAAGGCAAATTGTTACATTTTGAGAATGTGAATGGTTTGGGAGAGCAAAAAAAAAGCTGGAGTAAGTCCGCAAGGCAGAAAGATGACTAATGGGAAACAGCAACAACTTGTTTTATGAAACAATAAATACTAGTTATATTGCTGCTGTAGAGCTAAAAAGCTATTTGGCATGAAATAAAATTATTCAAAGACAGAATCCTGTGCTAATGCAATGGGAAAATTTGCTCTACTTCAGAGTGCATATTTGTGAAGGGCAAATTTAGTCAATATTCAACCTGTAGGAACAATTTAGCACATAAAACAGTGTAATGCACAAGTCTGGCTTGTAATCAGCTTGACCTCTTGAATGTTTATCTCTCAAAAACAAGAACAAAAGCTCAAAAGCTGAAGCACCCTCATACCCAGGAAAACCTAAACATTAAATTTGCACCCTATCAACTTACATAGAGATTAATTTCTGGCAAGCTACAAAATTCTGCTTATACTGAAAAAGAAGATATTACAAAAACCACTTTATTGTTTGAAATACGTTTTTTCAAAATCAAGTCAATTGCTTTCACAAAATGTGATGGTCTAAACATTTTTCTATAGCCTTTAACTGCAGCTGTTGTTTTTCTGCAATATACATATTCAACCAAGAATCTTGGAAACAAGTTAAATGCTTGTCCCCTTAATTATCTAATTCAGGAAGACTCATAATGTAACCACCACCCCATGAAAAACTGATGCTCTTCAGAACCTCCTTTAAACAGCCTTTCACTTAACGAAAAGATCAGCAGAAAAAGCAGATTTCCAAACATGAAACATTTACTAGCCAGCAATAACATATTCCTATTAAAATTAGCAATAGCAGTGAATCCCACAGTTATTCAGAAGGTTATTAAGAGTTAAGATGTTAACAAGGGAAAATAGTGACAACCTCTTACAAATAACAAATGATGGCTAATACTATATTTAAAGAGATTCTGAGCAGAAATGTCATTGGGATCATACCATTTCTCTCCAATGTATATTACTGCCACCCTCAAATATACAATTACATTATCATAATTACATTATCACAATTACATTATCATCAATTAATTATTTTAGATGTTAGTTATCAGCCCTAATACATTTTGGATTTTTAAATCCTTTCATAAACCTCTTTTTAAGGACAACTAAAATTAATTTGAAATTCATTCTTTACAGAATCTATATTTGGTTGGTATCTGTAATTTATCAAGACTGTTTACATAGCGTAAACATTAGCTTCACTGCTAAATTTGAGGTGGGAATTGATGTATTCTATTCCTCAAGGTTTCAAAAATGGAGTGAATTAGGATCTCAAGATACAATACATGCTGGAACAAGATTCCTGAAGCACCATACCTGCTCTGCTCGGTCAACCTGCTCAGTCCACCTGCACTCTGCTTGTCATACCAAAAATCCATACCCAGCTCTCTACAGAATTTCAACTTGTCAGTAATGACTATGAACTAACAAAATTTCTTTCAATTAAATAAAATTCTAAAAGCAGCACTTCAGATCTAAACCATACCACTGAATGAAATTCCTTTTCATTTTTCATTTTCATAGAAAAGTTATGTTTATAAATTATTTGCTATTCCTTGCTGTTACTGGCATTTAAATGAATACCTCATTAAATAAATTTTTTTACACAGAGCATCAAACTGTCATAGTTGCTATAATAATATAATAAAAAAACTTCATGCATACTGTAGAAGCACTAGTAATAGCACTCAATCATGGAAAGTAGTTGTCCATCATTCCCACCTTCATGATTCTTAATGCAAAAATTTCAAGAAGTAGATCATCATACAGCATACAAAAGCAAATATTGAACAGGAAAATATTAATATCAGCATAGATTTATTACAGAATTATAAATAAAATTTCATTTAATTTCTTAATACCTTCCTGTCTTAAAAACTGACAAATGAACTTCCTAAAATGTTTTAGTAGTTCAAGAGATATGATTGAAAACTTTCATTATACAATTTCCAAGACTCCCTGATGTCTGCTGAAAGGGCATCATGACAGGACTGCTTGTGAGCAGTCAAGATTACTGAAGGTGTCAGGGAGAACTTTGTGCTAGAAGTACTGGGTGGGCCAGGCACGGCAATGCTTGCCAGCATCTGCAGTTCACTGACAGGGTGGGGCTACCTGGGATGGGATAGTGGGTGGCAGCCATGGCTGTACTGACTATGCAATAGTGGGGTGCAAGATTCCAGCAAGTAAGAAATAGAGTACTGCAGAGTTCTAGCCTGGCACCTGTCCTGCTTAATGTTGTTATCACTAGCTTGGAAGAGACAGAGGAGTGCAAATTCTTCTAGTTTGCAGACTAACACCTAAGAGAGAGGGGCCAGTTGATGTGCTAGAAGGCAGAGCTATCTTTCAGAGGTGAAGGCAGGCTAGAGAAATGTGCTGAAAAGACTGTGAGAAATAAAGCGAGGAGAAAAGCCAAGTGCTGCCCTACAAAAGGAAACCCCCTTGCTGCAGCCCAGGATGGGGAGGGATACGCTGGGAAGAAGTTCTGCAAAACTGCCCTGGTGGGTAGCCGAGCATGGGCCAGAAGTGTGTCCAATACTAGAAAGACATGAACAAACTGGAGGGAGCTCAGCAGAGAGCCCCCACAATGCCTAAGGCTAAAGCATTTTCCCTACAATGAGAGACTAAAAGAACCAGGGCTTGCTTAACCTAAAAAAACTTTGGGGGTATTTAACAGCAGCCTACAGGGTGGTTAACAAGAAGATGGAGCCAAGACCTTAATGGGATGAAGACAAGAGACAATGGATGTAACCTGAAACAAAAAGTTCAGAACAGATTTAAGGATAAAAATTTCACCCATAAGGGCAGTCAGGCAGGGGAGCAGGTTGCTCAGAGAGGCTGTGCAGCCCTTCCTCTTGGATGTTTTCAAGATGAGACTAGATAAAGCTCTGTACAATTCAGTCTGACTTCAAATCTGACCATGTTTTGAGCAGAAGTGGACTTTGAAGTCCCTTCTCCTGAATTACCCTGTGATCTCATGGCCCTAAGACTAAGTGACAACCTATCTCTTTTTTATCTTTCTACAGGATGCAGCATATATGCTGGCAAATTAACTATACGCAAATAGCTTCCATTAGTTTGAAAAGAGAGTGATGTCTAGTCATGTTGAAATTAGCATTAATAAATACAAATAAGGATTTATTGTCAATGTTCAAATACTTCCATTTTGGCATTTTATGCATTGCCAAATATTCCTTATGAAGTTTTGCTGCTGTTTTGAAAACAATCTTGCAGGTAATGGATTGCTCTTTTCAGCTACACAGTAATAATAACCCTCAAAACCATCTGGATATTTCAGAGTTTGAGGATTCATTGACCACGAAGAAACTGATGCCCTTTGCTGTTGACATTAGTTATTTTCTCAGCTAAGAGAAGAGGAAGAATACACATGCAGATTCGCACTACCAAGGTGCACATCTGTTCTGCTCCAAGATCAGACCAAAACTACTTTTTAATTATTTACATAAAGATTAGTCATCACAGATTTTACTTCATTAATCATCTTGGGCTTTTTCTCATTATGACATTTATTAGCAACCTAAACTTTCAAGAATTCTTAGAACACATGTTAGCATTATATGCCCCACTACACATCTCATATATGGGCAATTAAGAAACTAGTTCTACATAAACTTCAGTAGGCTTTATGACAATCTTCACTAATTCCTGGAGAGAAAAAAATCCACTCATCCCAGAAACCTCAAATCTTTTTCTCACTCTCTGGAACATTCTGACTTTTTAACACAGGCCACATTCAACTCAACATTACAACACTTGCTCTGTTACCTTTGCAACCTGTGCCTAAGCCAGTAGACTGAAGATACTGTTCCCTGTGTAACATTTATCACCATGACAAATGCAAAGAATAAAATGATGTTTGGACACAAAATATATAAGTATAAACATAATCCAATTTGAAGGACTTCTACGTGGGCCATATGTATTCTGGGAATAGAGTTCAAACCTCACCTTCTTCCATTTCTTTCATCATGGTACACTGTTTAAATGTGAGATTCTCTCACATTCCTGAACAGGTGATATGTACAAGTTGATGCTTCAAATCAAGTACACAGGACTGCTCTGATGCTGCCATAAAGAGGTGCCATATGAAAAAGTGATTATTTATGATATTTCTCTTAGTCTTTCTTAAGTTGCTAGCAAGGTCCATTAACCTAATCATAGGATCTGAGAGATCTTCTACTTCAATTCTCTTCTTGCTGAAACTCTCACCTAATCTTTGTCCTTAGTGGAAAAGTATCCAGTCTCTCTCCCTTGTTCTACCCTGTGCCCTTGAAGCATCCCTGTAACAGTCATTTCAGCAGTTCAGAGCCTAAGAAAGACACTGCCATGAAGATGAACAGGGACTGAGGTCAGCTTCTTTTTATGGGCTGCAGAAATCAAATGGAAATATCAGCGGCTCTGTTAAGGCCACTAAATATGAATTTCCATGTCCCATCAGAAGAAGATGGCCTGCTGTATTCCATCCTGCACAAAACATCCACAGAATACTTGAAATAAAGCTTACAAATTACTAACCGTCACAAACCTTTGCTTTTTACATAAAATTAAATAAAAATTTCCAAAATTTTTGTCTTTGCATTTTCTGATCTAGGTAGGAAACGTAAAAAAATAGACAAAACCAAAGCAAAACAAAACAAACTAAAACAAAAACAAGTCCCAGAGGCCTGGTGTAATACCAGGTTCTAACAAGAAAGATCTGAAATATGAAGCGGCCACCATAACCTCTATTTTCTGCTTGCAACTTGGTACATCTTACAAGGATACAAAGGGAGATGTTTCAATTGGATGTATTTTTAAAACCTTAACCACAAAGCTCAAAAAAATACAAAGTTTATTTTATTATTTAACTCAAAGTTAGATTGATTCTAAAACAGAATTACAGAAAAACACTGAATCCACAGTTATATTGTTTAGAGTTGTTCTGCAGAAGTTTGACCATTTGGTTCAGGTTTCCTCTTACATGCGCAAAAGAAAAATGAAACACAGAGCATACCTCGTAGAGGGAGAGAAGTGATCTTTATGGTAGAGTGGCACAAAGCTGACACAAAAAATCCTCTTCAAAACTTAAAGACATTCTCAGCAGAACCCTTTAATGGTAAGATTTGCTTTTGAAGACTAACAAGGCTAAGGTACAGATCATCTGTAGGATATCTCAAAGCACCTAAGGTGGATGCTCTAAACTGCGCATCCTCTGGATGTGTCTGCTGGTCCTTATTGACATAGGAAAAGTCATAGGAGGACTATGACAGGTGTCCAGAGCAAAGGAATAGTATTAAAATTTTGAGAGAAAATAATGATTTTTGGATTTCTAAAGTAGTCAGTAACAATTTGTCATCTGCTGCACTGACATACTTTCTCACTGTGGTTCTGAGTAACTTTGATACACCACTGAATTTCTGTTCCTCTCAAGGAGCATTTTAGAAGCACAACATATATAGAGGTGTTTCAGTACACAGGAGCTTAGATCTGCCATACCCTCTGTGGAAAGCTCACTCAGACCTTTTTCATTACACTGTGCCTAAGAAAAATGAGCAACTTTTCTGGGAAACAGGCACGGAACCAAATCACAAAATCACTAAAGTAACCAAATGTTATTAAGATTATATTTCAGAATAAAGATTTGTTTTCCTCATCTTCTTAGCTACCCTCTATCTCTTCTTTTCCTAGTTTAGCTGAAATTAAAATGAGGTTTCTTGCCTAAGATGAGTGCTGCTCATGGAGGAGGACCAAGAAAGAATCAAGACTTTCCTCCACAGCCTTGCAGACGTCAGCATCGCTTAATTCTTTTGCACTTGGACAATATTATGAGTGAGGATTATTTAGTGAGAATTGCCACCAGGAGAAATACTAAATGCACAAACTGCTTATTTCATTCATAGCTATTCTTTTGCTATGAATACCACACAAAGACTGATCACAATATTATTAGAAGCCATAAAATTCAGAATGAGATAGCTGAACACAGCAGTGCATCTTTTCTGCCTGCTTTTGGTGCTTCAGAGTGCACTGAGGGACAATGTCACCCAGGCTCCTGTTCCTCTGAACCTATAATAAACAAACACCAGCAGAAACATGTACATCATATCAGCTTGGGCTTCCTAAGTCTGCACACAAGCTGAAACCATGACTCCGTGACTCATCTCACTGCTCCCTCTGAAGTGTCACACAGGCACAGCCTGTAATACTTTCACAAGCTAATCCAGAAAAAGGGTGTAGAAACACCACCAAAGGTGTGCAAAATGGGAGTCTTAGTGCAGAGCAAGCAAAAGGCAGGAAGACTGGCAAGATGCAGAGAGTCCAAGTGACAATACATACAAATAAATTTAGGGACAAATTCTTTATTCTCCCCATGACTTCCACATGAGTCCCCCTGACACTTCAGAGAACTGTGGAGGTAGGCCTCAGCTTGTACTCCATCTGACAGACTATCAAATAAATGCAGAATCTCACCTTTTCCTCTTCATGAACTTACCATGCCAGATCAAAGAAGTGGGAATTTGGGACCAGTGCAGTACTGATGCAGCAGTTGTTTATTTGAGAGGCTAAATTCAACCTTCACTTGGCCAAATAACTTAATTGTGCTTACTGGGAGTCTGCTTTTTAAAAGGTTCTATTCTGTCTGCTGCCAAGAATCAGAGTTTGCTTTCAGCATGAAATTATCTCAGGGGAAGGCTTTTCTGAGTCAAACCAGTTCAAAAATATTCTTAATTGTTTTCCATACTCTTGTGAAACATGAGATTATGCAGCAAATCCACATTCTAAACCAGAAAAATTAAGGAGAAAGGTAAAAAAACAACCTGACAGAGAAAAATAGTATCCTTAAACACATACCCTAAATAACAAAATTTAACTTCAGCTGTTAAGAGTTTTTAACAATCACTGTGCCCTCGTGGAAAACTACAATCAGATTACATTAACAATGGAACACAGACTATGCAGACCTATTTTAAATAAGAACACTGTTTGAAAACTCTTTGACTGGTCTATACAGATGTGTATTTTATTTTATTTGTAAATTGTCTCATAAATTCAACTGAACTTATAAGATAGAGAAAGTCTTTTGAAGGGTAAATAAATTTTCCTTTGTCTTGATTTGGTTCTATTAATACATGAGAACTTTCAGAAAAAGTGAGATTATCTTTCTCGTTAGAATAGCAATGCTGACACAACAATTATTGTGGAGGCCCATGGGCATGCCATGGTCCTGCCCACGGCCTTGCCCTGGAGGAATGTCCCTTGAATGGGCTGTGATTAGCTTATCTCAACCCTCCTGGAAGAATGCTGCGGCAGCGCAGCACCAGTGGGAAGGTGCCAGTGGGCGCGGGGCGTGCTCTGGTGCCGCGACCTTCCAGAAACGCGTCTTTAGAAAGACGATCTGGTGGTAACAGGTACATTTTCGCTCCCGGGAGGAGAGTGATTACAGCTGCTTTGTGAGATCCCCGCTTCAGCCGACGGTGGAGGAAGGGGCGAGAGCCACGTGTGGTGTTCCAAGGCAGAGTTTATTCTTTCTCGAAGGGTCCAGGGACAAAATGGCTCCCCGGGGCTGAGGGAGCAGGGTTGATATAGGATAGCTAGGGATGGTGTAGAGCAGCTAACGAATCATCTGAAGGCACAGGGACGGTACAAAGGGGGAAGGACCAATAGGTTACAAACAGTTTACATGAAACAGGGAGGCATGGCAGGGGAAACCTTATAACCATTATGAGGAGGGAGTGCATAAGGGAATTCTCCCTTCATGGGAGAGAGGCAGACTCTTTCTCTGCAGGGCTTTCAGCCTCCACAGGTTGGCACATGTTTTCTTATCATGGTGAGCTATCCCCCAAAGGCTTCAGTGATCCACCATGCCCTAGTACCCATGTTAATCCTTTATAATCCATTGGTCTTTCCCCCTTGGTACCACCCTTGCTTTCCCCCATAAAAACCCCAGTTTTTCCCCCAGTTCTTTAGGGGAGCTGTCATTCCTGGCTCCCTTCGCAGAGCTGCTGGATAATGAAGGAATCTCTGTGGAATTTGCCATATGATGTTCCTGTCTCTCTGTCCCTGAGTCGGCCTGGGATAGCCTCGCAAGCAGAGCTGAAATCACTGAGCTGAAATCACTGATCAGAGCTGATCACTTGTGGCCACAGGCCACAGCTTGCTGAGGTGTATTCAGCAGCTAGGGGACCAGCCAGAAGACTCCCTAGAAGGCAGTCCCTCAGCTGGACCCTCTCTCTGGGAAGGTTGGCGGCTTTCTGAGTCTGGAGCATCGGATCTCCATGGACCCCATAGCTACCAACACAATATCATAACTATCATAGAAAAACATTAGTCTACAGGTAGTTTTCATCTATTTTACTGAACTACAAATGTATTTATTCAGGGTTTGGCAGCAATGCCTCATATGAAGGTAGACAAAAGGAGCAGTGGAATACAGCTTCTGTAATGAACAGCTTTATACTCTTCCAAATGCCTAGGATTATGTCAGGAAAATTCAGAAAATGTCTCAAGTTTAGATAACAAGGAACTAGAGAGCTTTGAAGACAGATTAGTTAGAAACAGAATGCTTTTATGTATTATGAATAATTTAATACAGATATGAGTGCAGATGGGTCAAATAGATATCAGTCTAAATCATACAGGATGTGATAAGTTTTGTCTCTTCAGTGACCCTTCTGTCAGCTTGAATAATTTGCAGAGGAATATAGCTCGTTTCCCCTCTCATCTACTGAGCCATCTCATTCTGTCATTCAGTATATATAAGTATCCAAGCGGAAGCCTTTTCTGAATCTATTCACAAATACACTCATGAGTATTTCAGAAAGTAATTGTACAGGAAGCTCTAAGCGCTGAGGTACTTTAAAAAAGTACCTTACTTACTTAAAAGTACTTTACTTACTTTAAAAAAGGTATAATTTATAAGTGTTCCCTGATCATCTTCTCTGTAAACAGAATACAAGAGCAATCCATAATTAGTGCGAGCTCAGTTTAAAGCCAGGGGATGTTGATATACTAAGAAAATTAGGAGTCTGACATAAAATTTTCCAGGCTCAAAGCAATCTTAGGTGAGACACTTGCTAAAACAGGCAGATGACAGGAACATGGAACACAGGTTGGCCAATGCACACCACATGAAATACTCCTGCCTACAGCCATGTTTAAAATTAGCATGCCACTCACCAAAAATAATAACAGATTTTCAGAACATTATGCCATTTCATATTAAGCTGGAATGAGTTAGGCTGAAGCAATGCATATAGAAGAGTAAAAAATCTGTAGTCTCTCCACTATTCTATATAAAATACATGATATCTACAGGACTCATAAGCTTCCATGGTGAGGTGTGTCTGCTTGGAAGTGATTTAGAGATATTTGACCAGGTCTTCAGTTGATAAGTAGATTTTATTAGCTTCAATCTCATTAAATAACTTAATATTAATTTTCTTCTACATTTGACATAAATTCTCAGAAGCTGGATTCAAATTCAGGTGATGTAGCACCCTGTAAGTTACACATCCAACATCTATCAGCACTGAACCTGTCTGAGTTCAGTAAGTGCTTCCACAATGCCCTCAGGCACATGGTGTGATTCTTGGGGTGTCCTTCACAAAGCCAGCAGTTGGACTTGATCATCCTGATGGGTCCCTTCCAACTCAACATGATCTGTGAGGTCTTAGATGAAGCATTGTCTGAAATACTAATGAAAATACATTACACAAAATCAGTTTAGCACCTCTTAAATGATTTTTAAAATAATTCTTCTCCAATGGTGCTGTTTCTAATGGAATCACAGATAGCACTGATCACAGAAAAAAATATTACTCTATAAAATTATTTTTCATAAGATTTTAAGAACACGTCTCAATCCAAAATAATGTTAAGAAAAATCTAGATTCTACAAAGTGACTTGATTTGGTAAATCTGGCTTACTTGAATTAGGGGTATTTTTAAAAGAACTCCGTGTATCAGGGTTCAACTATTCACATTACTCTTACAGTATGAGAAACTTTAAAAAACTTAGAAGGTAAGATGATTGATTGATTGATTGATTGATTGATCATAGGTGTGCAGCATGGTACAGTGTTATGACATATTTACTTTTAATAACCATTGAATGGGACATTGATGGAAATGCTGTACTGTGTATTGTAAGGTACTACATATTACAAACCCATCTGCAGAGTGAATGAAAAGGAGCAAGGAGAGAAGTTCCCCAAACCTCTTTTTTCACCCCTCAGTTCTTTGGGAAGAGAATTCATATAGAAAGTAACACCAGGATATATAAGCTAGATTCCAAGCAACTGCATCACTACCAACAAGTACAAAAAAAAGAATTTTTTCACTATTTTCACATATGTGGAAAAAGAACCCTATTGTATTCGATTAAATTAATATAAAAAGTCCAGGCCCCACATAATTTGCCTTCAGCAGATCTGTACAAACATTGGAGTTTGTAGCTGAGGCAATAAAGAGGGAAAAAATAGAATAAAACAAATAAAGGTTTTCTCTTCAGCAAATAAGAATTACAACAATTCTATTTAAACTTTTAAGTTTTGTCTGACTCAAAAGGGTATTTTTTATGGTTTTGGTGTCACATTTTTCAATCACTTTAGAACTCAGGTCACTTCAAAAGAAAAATGTCATTTCAAAGTAAAATTCAAGTAATTTCATTTCTATCAAAACATTAGAACATTGTGTAGGTTTGAATACATGGATGTTTCCCTTAAAACCTAAGAACACTTTTACATTTTCAAAAATCCCTTTTTATTACCAACCAAATCTTTTTCCCAGACTGCAACCCATTCCACATTTCATCTCCCCCTACCACATCACTGAACCTGTAAATCAAGTAAAAATGTATCTCAGAATAAGTAAAATAAAAAGGTTACCCTGTGTAAATTACAATCTTCAAATGTTGATGCTACATTATTTCATACTGTTGTTCAGTGATCTTTTCTATCATTCCCTTTCCAAAGGACTGTGTGTAAAGGCTGTGGAAGAAGTGATGTAAACATTACACTCAATAGTATTTTTCTCTTTTGCAATAATTATACAGAGAGAAAGTCAAAACAAGTGCAATGATTAATAAAATATTAGCAAAACGCTCACATATAAGTAGAACTCTTGTGATGACATCTTTAGAGGACCCTCACTGGTAATCTTATGAGAGAAGACATTAGAGGACTGGACAGAACTCTCAGCCTAATACAGCTCTGAAGGGAACTGTCTTGGTTTGAAAGACAGGTATCTGCTAAAAGGGACAAGAGCCTCTTTTTTTAAAGGCGAGTATAAACCCCCCCTTTTTCCTTCTTCCCTTTACTGTGATTTTCAGAATTAAAGAGCTCTCAGGCAGAGATATGGGGGTAGGAATAACAGTCCTTTACTGATATATAAATATATATATATATANCCACGTGGCTGCAGGGGCGCTGCGGGGAATGGTGTCTGTGTCCCACAGGGGGAAAAGAGCAGAGGGGAGAAGCCACTCACAGGTCCCGGCGCAGTCCTGATGCTCCAAGAGGACGTGTTGAAGTCAGCAGGAGATGCGGGAGAGTGTCTGAGCAGGGAGATCCCAGAGTCAGGGAAAGCAGCTCCCAGCCTCAGCGTGGCAGAGCCGAGAGAGAGACGAACCTCCTCTCCGGCCGTCCAGCTCCAAAAGCCAGAGGAGCAAGCGGTGCACCAGCGAGCGGCTGGCAGAGCACCAGCCCCTCGCCTCAGCTCTTTTTTTCTGGCGTTGCCCCTCTCCTCCCCCCTTCGAGAGAAAACTGTTAACTGAGCTTATGGGTGTAGACCCAAATACTTAGCATAACAATGGGGAAAATTCCACAGAAAGAAAAAGGGAAAATTCAACCCCCAACAGGAACTCACAGTTGGCAGACTGAGATGGGAAAAGGTTGTTCCACCCCAGTAAGACTGTCATAGTATGCATAAATAAAAAATGCATATAGGTACATATTCATGCTCTGGTCATTCTTGAGGTATTGATTTCCAAAGTCCCTTGGAAGGTTTCCATAAGCACTGTATGGTTAAATCCCAGAGACAGCAATAAAAATCTCATGCATCCTTTCAAAGTATTTAAAGACTGCTTACTTTTGAGTCTTATTAGGTATAATCAAATCTTAGATCTGTACTTAGACAAACTATACACAATGCAAAAGTAAGAGCTTTTCACACAATAAAAAAAAAAAGAACAAAACTTAATCCAAAGTTTTACTAAACCATAGTAAGATTAAGCATTTTGAAAAGTTTGTGCCATCCATGTTTGACTGAGCGGAACAGAAGCTTAAGTGTAAGCTTGTGAGGCCTTTTTTGAGATTGATAACCTTTTATTATCTAAATTCTGTTAAAAATTGTTTTTTTCCTTGTATTTTCAAGTGGGACTGCTGTCTAGAGAGTGACATTTTCCCACCATTGTCACTGATACTTTTTCATTTCAGTTGGTTTTCATCTCAGTTACAGAACCATGAAAAATAGATCAATGCAAAGACTTGAAAAATTTCTAAATAACATCAATCACATTTACAGTTAAGAAACAGCAAGGTTTTGTCAGTCTAAATTAGCATCTTAAACTGTGATTAAAATTCAGCATTTTATAGAAACATTTGTTATGATTCTTTTAAAATAATTCAAGATTAACTTCTAGTAGAAGAGAAAATCATCAACTGAAAAACCAGTACAGCAGTATAACACTTTTTATCCTAGTATTTTCCCAAACAGCAAGCTTACAACTCCTTTAAGAAGAGCTCCTACAGAATTAAAATCTTTTCTGAGGACTTTTACTTTACTTCATGATCCACAGAAAGCAGACACAAGAGAGTCCTTCTCCCTACCAGAGGGCAGTCTACTCTTCACAGGTGTCTCACTCTAGAAATCCAGTCTGCCTGCTCGTAAGAACAGTTGTACAGGATGAGATTGAAAGTACATCTCCTCCCATAAATAGTTTCTAACAGTCATCAAAAACAAAAAGCCTTGTAAAAAGTTTATACAGAGCTTGTAAGAGGGTAAACATGCAGTGGTCATTTCCCCATGTTCACAACTTCTAGAAATTTGCATCTCAGTTAATTCTTGAGGCAGAGATGGCATTTTTTTATTTTTTGTAAGAACTTTGTGGAATTTTCTTCATGGGAGTGACCATTCCTGGAGCCAAGTACACTTTTAGAGCCCACAGCAATCTGCAGCAAGCAGTTCTGCGCCTTGACCACAAACCATGCTAAGAATGCCTTCTGCCTCTCTACAAGACCCATCATTGTTCTCCTCTTTCTCCTCCACCATACATACTCTGCGACTTCTTTCATACTCTTCTGTCGCTGTTAGTTAGGGAATTAACCCTTGGAACAGCGGTAATAAAGCACCCAGCAACATGGTCAGCCTTCAAGATAGGAAGGAGACAATTTATTGTAACACTACAATCCTTAAATGCACTCAGGACACTAGCTCAAGAACAAAACACAGCCCAGTGGTCAGGGCAAGACAACACCTCCTGTAAGATGTTTTCATTATAAACAACAGAGTTCTCCCGGTACACATTCTGTAAATAATAGCAGGTGCATCTTTGTTTGAGATTCTTTCCCTCCTGTTTTTCTCCAAGCTTATGAGAAAGCGTGTACTTCTCAGGCAGTCCATGGGAAAGCTCCCAGACTCTATGAGAAAGCGTGTACTTCTCAGGCAGTCCATGGGAAAGCTCCCAGACTCTGTATCCACAAGTCCCCTCTCCTTTCTTAAAAGAAAAAAGAGAAAAAAGAGAAGTGTTTGTGATTCCACGCTGGGCCCTCGCAAGGGAGAACAAACACAGCTCAAGAGACTTGAGGATACCCTGAGCACCCAAGAAATTTGTGTACCTGTTGGTCTTCCTCACAAGAGGCTGCAGAATACTGTTTTTAATATAATAATAAAATCTACTATAGCTAATACAATAGTAAAAACTACCATAAAACCAAAATCCCTTAATCAAAATATCTTACCATACCTACAATGAAATCTATCTAAAACCTTTGAGCAGCCCGAGAAAACTCAGACTGCTCCTTTCCCTGGCTGTCCAGTATGCCACACTCTTCCATCACTCTGTCCAACCTAGGGCACTTCAAAAATTCCTGATTCCCAGCTGATCACTCCTGCATGGAAGATCTTCTACAAAGCTTGAACCCTCCAAATATTATGAATTACATAAGCCACTTGCCTGTCACACTCATCTTGAGATCAAGAAAATTTCAGGGCTCTTCCCAAGAGAGACCTCCATCTTTGTAATTAATATTCTTGTTGTCTAGTTTTGTTATGTGAGGAAACGCTAGGTCACAGTACCACCTGATTTGGGTTGAATATTTACAGCCTGGTGCACCTGTCATCTTACTGATTTCCTAGATGGTTAAGACGCAAGCTCAGATAAACAGAGATCAATAGCACCATCTTGAATAAAAATCTGTTATCAATTACACTCAAATCTAAAGAATCCTGGAAGCATGTTGTAATATATTCCCTTCAACCCACTTTGCTAAGTGTATGAGACAAACACCTAGGAGTCATGACATTATTTTCAATTATCAGAGTTTGAGTGAGATGCCCAGCTAAGAGAACATGCTCTGCCAAGTGCCTGAAGAAAACCATAACCTCCATAGGGCATCACCTTGGAAGGCACAGGATCTGTTGAGAGCCTGAACTAATAATTAACTAGAGATGGTCACAGCACTGCAGACAGATGGTAAGGAATGCCAGGGAATGTAGAAGTTCTCCTACAATGCCTTTTTGACAATATTATACAGCCTCCCATTCCAGAGTAACTGCATACACTGAACTCAAAATTAAGTACTTTCCACAGCCAAAAGGCCACCTTAGTCACCATACATGTTCTCTCAAAAACCTCAGGTTGAACTCCAAAACAGATTTCTGACTTTGGATGAAAACTTAAAGGAAAAGGTTTCTATTCAGTTCCCTATCAGAATAATAACATTTTCCAAAAGCATGAAAATGAAGTAGAGTTGATACTCTCTGGTAGAGGTTAATTTATTTTTTCTACTTTCAACTTTCATTGGGAATCTTAGTCAATTTATATTACAGAGGAATGTCTCCTAATTACAATGGACAATTTGTCTTTTTCTGTTTGAAAAATACTCTCAAGAATGTGTGCCTACACAGGGGAAACAAGATTGGATTAGAAGCCTGAATACAGGTAATCCTTCACCCAGGTATCTTCTGGTATACACTGAATGAGATACACAAAATGCCCATCAAAATCATACGCTCATTCAAAAAAAAAACCAGTTAGCTTTACTGTCCTTTTAAAAATATTTTTTCCTCAGAATAATGCAAGTACTCAGAGAAAGACATTCATGTGAGGTTTTTTCAAGATCTTTGCTAACTTTAAAAATATTAAGAAAAATTTTTATTTGAAAATAAAAACAGGTATAAGAAACATTGGCTCAGCTTTGTATTTGCACAGAGATCTCTGAGTTTTGTCACTTCTGCAAGCAGCACATTTAGAAAGACTTTTATGCAGGCTTTGAACCCTGAGTATTCAAACATAGGTCTGAGGTCTTTTAGAATGTCACAAATTTCCAGAAAGCAGTTTTAAAACTTAAGCTGTTAAAAATATAAATCTCTGCAGCTATTACTGTTTTCCCTGAGACATCACAAGGTGTTTTCCAGCATTTTTCAGAGGCTGAACAGCCATGTGTATTTCTGCTCACTCACTGACACAAGCCACTGTCCTAAATGAAGTCTCAGCACCTGGTTTGGTGCAAATTGAGCCCATCTTCAGCTAAAGCAGCAAGAATTCTCATACAATAGCAAGTGTAGCAAGTATATATTCTCAAACATTTTTACCAAAGCTGGTAAAGACATTGTTTGCTGCACCCCTTTGACAATGCTATTATTTGACTTCTCAGCATGTCTTTTGGGTGATACCATCTCTAAAACCTTACTTCAGTCTCCCTTACTGTTGAGGGTTAAATTTTCCTTTTTTCTTTCTGTGGAATTTTTCCCATTGTTATGCTAAGTATTTGGGTCTACACCCATAAGCTCAGTTAACAGTTTTCTCTCGAAGGGGGGAGGAGAGGGGCAACGCCAGAAAAGAAGAGTTGGGATAAGGGGCGTGCGCTCTGGCTCGCTCTCACTCGTCTGGCTTGGAGCAGGACGGTCGCTAGAAACTCCGCTCTGCCACGCTGACGTGGGAGCTGCCTTTCCTTGGCTGTGGGATCCTGCAACCTCCCTGCTCAGACACCCTCCTGCATCTCCTACCGACCTCAGCATATCTTTTTGGAGCATCAGGACTGACCCTGCCCTGGGACCTGTGAGCAGCTTCTCCCCTCTGCCCTTTCCCATTTTGGGACACAGACGCCATATTCCCGCAGTGCCCCTCCAGCCACATGGGATCACCGAGAGCTGGCAGGCAGCATCAGAGGGGTAATCACATCACAAAGGAAAGGTGTCCACAACCAGAACTGTTTACTGGGTTTTCTGCTCTGTTGCTGTTGATCTTACAGTTATTGTTGTNAAAAAGAGGCCCTTGTCCCTTTTGGCAGACACCTGTCTTTCAAACCAAGACACTTAGACACTGAACAAACATTATCCTTCTCACAGTTATAATCTTGTTATAAACTGTGTGAAAACTTCTATAAAGTTATGCTGCTGGAAAGCAGCCTAAATTATCTAGTTTCCAGGAGAAAACCTTCTTGTATAATGCAGCAGGACCTGGTGCAAAAATAAAAGGCTACAATGTCTTACGTAAATCTGGGGATTGAGTGAAGAAAGGGCAGCATTCTGGAGGTCATAAATATTCTGGCTATGTTCACTCCATATGCTCTGAAGTTCAACTATAAATAGCCTTCAAATTGCTACACACTTCAAGAAAGTTGAGTAACTCAGCTTTCACTTTGTAATGTGGGGGTGTAAGTCTAATAAAGCCACAGAAGGGCAGAGGAGAAGAGCTGCAGAATCCATGTAGACTGCTGAAATAGTCCTGGCTGTGAATTTCCATAGAGAGAACCATCTGGCTTTAACACAGACAAAGAAATGAGAAAGTACAATGCCAGCCAGAACAAGGTCAGCTCTGTGTGGGGAGCAAGCAAAGCAGATAACACTGACGTGAGTGGTCTATAGGAGGGAGAAAGGAACAGACACAACACACCTCTTCCTCCACACATCCAATTCCCACCAAATTCTACAGCCAGTTATTACTTCAGACTATTTTATTTTTATATATCAGTAAAAGCTTTGCATATTTATATGTTTGGCATCAAAAGCACTGAAAACAGAAGCTGGGTCATCTGCCATCCTTTTCTGGACAATTTATTAGTAAATTTTATTGTCTTTGAAACACATTTCCAAGCAAAAACTACTGATGTGCTGGACCCTACCTGTAGCCTTCTGGTTCCCTCTTTTGAAAATGTCTGTGTTCCTTCCAGCTGCTAGCACTGCCTACACAAACCATTAGTCCTGGGCATCCCAGGTAGCAGCAGCTGAATTTGGACACAACCAGCAGCCCTTACTGTGCCAGAGCTGCTTCTGTCATACTGCCCTTGCAGCAGCTCTCACTGAGTTCTCAATGTGGCAATGAAAAGGACTTTGTCATCTGTTTGGCTTCATGTACAAATGCCATCCATCACTTCAGAAATCACTTTTCCCACACCCTAAAATTGCAATTTTGGCTAGAGACTGAATTGTAAATAAATACCCCAAGAACGCTCAAAAGAGAAGCCGAGTTTCTTCCCCTTCCATAACATCAAAGCAGGTGAGCCACAGTAATAAGCAAGAAAAAAATCTAATCAACATTAGCTTCTTATTGATCATTCATATTAGCATGCTACTTTTCTTTTGACAGTTACATTTAAAAGTCCTCAAAATAGCCCCCCCCAAAAAATACCACCCCGTGATATCTTACTTCCTCTTAAAGGACATTATCAAAAACATCTCAATTTCAGTAATCTCCCTAGTAATCACAGCCCATTTATTTTGAAAATAAAAGTGGGTTTTTTTTTTTTAATGAACAGTCTTCTATTCCAGAAAAGCAGATTATGAAATCTAGTATTTGATACATTTTGCACAGGCATGGTTCAGAAAACATGTATGCTTAGGCCACAGATCCATACATATACCACTTCCTCTCAGAAGTCTAGATGAGGTAAGCTCATTGATCTAAGATTTTGTGGATTTAAATTTTTTGAAGGGCAGCCAAAACTTGCACATCATTTTTCTGCTCTTTCCAGAAGATTGCTTCTTTTTCCTAAAATACTTAAACACATTTACATTGTAAACAATGTTGTGCTGAGAAGTAGGAAAGGTCAAAAAATGAAACGTTTTTTAAACATCTTTAACATTTTCACAGAATCACAAGGCTGGAAGAGACCTTCAAGATCACAGAGTCCAATCCATGCCCTAACACCTCAACTAAACCATGGCACTGAGTGCCACATCCAGTCTTTTTTTAAACATATCCAGGGATGGTGACTCCACCACCTCCCCAGGCAGACCATTCCAGTACTTTAGCACTCTTTCCATAAAAAACTTTTCCCCAGCTCCTTCAGCCGTTCCTCACAGGGCTTGTGTTCCAAGCCCCCCACCAGACTTGCTGCCTCCTCTGGACCCCCTCAAGCATCTCAAGGTCCTTCCTAAACTGAGGGGCCCAGAACTGGACACAACACTTAAGGTGCAGCCTCACCAGTGCCGAGTACAGGGGAAGAATGACCTTCCTGCTCCTGCTGGCCACACTGTTCCTGTTATAGGCCAGGTGCCATTGGCTCTCTTGGCCACCACGGCACACTGCTGACTCATGTTCAGTCAGCTGTCAACCAGTACCCCCGGGTCCCTTTCTGCCTGGGCACTGTCCAGCCACACCATCCCCAGCCTATAGCACTGCATGGGGTTATTGTGGCCAAAATGCAGGACTTGGCACTTGGACTTATTAAACTTCATCCTATTGGACTCTGCCCATCCATGCAACCATTCCAGGTCTCTCTGCAGAGCCCTCCTCCCTTCCAACAGATCGACACACACTCCCAGCTCAGTGTCATCTGCAAATTTACTAATGTAGGACTCAATACCCTCATCCATGTCATCAATAAAATATTGAACAGGGCTGGCTCCAGCACAGACCGCTGAGGGACACCACTGGTGACTGATCCCCAGCTGGATGCAGCACTGTTCACCACCACTCTCTGGGCCTGACCATCCAGCCAGTTCTTAACCCAGCAAAGAGTGCTCCTGTCCAAGCCGGAGGCTGCCAGCTTTTCCAGGAGTGTGCTGTGGGAGACAGTGTCAAAGGCCTTGCTGAAGTCCAAATAGAGGACATCCACAGCCTCTCCAGCATCCACCAGGCAGGTCACCTGGTCATAAAAGGAGACCAGGTTAATCAAACACAACCTACTCCTCCTAAACGCATGCTGGCTGGGTCTGATCCCCCAGCCATCTTGTAAGTGCTGCATGATGACACTCAGTATAAACTGTTCCATTACCTTACCAGGTACTGAGATCAGGCTAACTGGCCTATAATTAACAGGATTTTGTTTTGTATTTCAAGTTAACAATTGAGGGCAGATTTTTTTCCTAAAAATAAATCTTGAGCCCTTTACTGAAAAACAATGTGGGTTCACTATGTTTGTACGATTTTTAAATGTTGTCACGTTCCTCTCTCTGGCACCCCTTGAAGATGCACAAGTTCCATTGCTTGGCCCCTATGTTTACTATAAAACACTTTCTGATAATATGTGGATGACCTTTCTCCACAGAACTGCCATCTCATGAACACCATCCTTTCCTAAGCCCTTTGAAGGACACATCATAACTGAAGTGGGTAATTTAATTGACTACATAAAGATTCTGAAAGCACTTACTCGGCTTCAAGCAGAGCACAAGAACTGCACGCTGTGCTGGACTACTCATTAGTGTTAGGTGTTTAATAAGACTTCAAAGCCTTTTTCCAAGAGTGGGCTACCCCCAGGCATCCCCATCCAAATGGGGGATGTTATCTCCCATGGAGTATGTTTATTTTCAATCTTAATTAGTACCATGTCAAAGAATACATTTTATATCCAACTTCTCTGTTTCTGGAGAAATTTCAGTCCTCCAAACTGAAGGGTTGAAAATCAGTACCTTCAGTCCAGACTTAAAAAAAATACAAAACCTGATTTGTAAATCATCTGCCTACAAGATGAGCGGTTCCAATTTGCATAAGTCATCACTGGCACTCAATAATGCTCTAGGTGCACCTGCTTTGAGAAACACAGTATATATCCCCAAAAGAGGGATACTGCAAATTTCCAATATACACAGGCATACAATACAGCAATGTCACGAGATCAAACAGAATGTGTAAAAGGTACAGATTCAGGTACAGAAAAGATTTATAAAATATGGACACACACATTCAGAGAGCTAGGGAATTACAGCTTGGAAATTCTTCTCAGGCCTGGATTTCTCTTGACTCTCAAGTCCATTCCCAGGCTGACAAGCTGACTACAGCTTCAGTGAGGGAGGAAATTTCCCAGGATGATAACATGGTGAAAAACAGAGTGGAATTCATAACATAAGTTAACACCTGGTATTTTTCTCATGAGGCACCCGGACATGTTGTGTCAGAGATGTTTTCCCCAACTGTCCAATGAACTACTGTCCTGTCCTAGTGATCGTAACTTACTTTAAATACAGATGGTCCGTACAATAAAGTGGCCTTTTTCCCAAAAAGGTCCGTGTTGTGTATTACTGTCCTTTTTCTCTCTTTGCAGCACGGTAGCCACAATAAAAGGAGATACTTTTTCCTTTAAAATTACAACAGGTCAATACAAATTGTCCAGGTCACCATAGATAACTGCGTGGGTATGTAAGTTCTCATTTTCCATAACTTTGAAAATTGCTCTCCAAACTATGATACCAAAATACAGCATTTTCAATAATTACAAGCAAAGTCACAAAAGCATTCCTCTGCAGAATTTTTAAAAATTCAACACATATGAAGGATCAAAATCCCTCAGTCCTGAACCACAGAAAAATCCCAAAGTTTGATGACCTGGTTCCAGAACTGGGTAAAATTTTGATATAGCCAGGAAGGGGCATGGCTAGGACCCAGAAATTACTTCATACCACCTCATGTCATTCTTGGGAAGGAGTGGGAGGAAGGGGCAGGGAAGTGCTACCTTCAGGGTTGGCACAGCTTGGCAAAGGGAGTAGCCAGATATTGCTTATTGTCAGGGGGTTTCTATGTGAATCATTCATTACTTGTACCACCCCATCCCCCCCTTCTATTAGCATTGTTGGTGTTGCTGCTTGTTTTATCTCACTGCTGTTTCCAGAAAATGGTCTTAGCTCAACCTGTAATCTTCACCTTTTGTGCCTCCAATTCTCCTCTCCATCCCACTACTGGAGCAGGAGAGAGAAGCAAATGAGCAGCACATGGTTTGGAGAGTCCCAGTGGGAACACTAAACTGGGGAGTACCACTTCTAAATTAAGACATTTGATCAGCTGATTTTTTTCCTGCTTGCAGCTCAAATTCAGATACATTTATGGACCAAAAAAAACACCTGCAGAAAACTCAGATTTGGTCCTCAGGGTAACATGTAGCTATCCTGATAGCCTTGTCTCCCATGATCAGGAAAATTGATTCAGACTCTGTTTGGATTAGCAAAAGTGAATATTGCTTAAAGGTTGTTTCACTAGGGATTGAAACAGTGAATGTTGCAACTCAAAATGCATTGAATTTCAGTCCTTACACTTAAGAGCCACATCTTTTTATCTCAAAGCTGTAACAGCTGCCTCAAGCATCAGAAGTCCACAGTGATTCTAACCTTGTAGCTGACACAACAGCATCCCCTGGCTAACTAAGCTTTCTAATGCACAAAGGCAAAGGACCTTCTTGTCACCTGTACAGCATAACAGCTACAGTCACTGAACTAAATAAGCTGAACTAGGAATGCCATCCTCTATGTAATGAGCATGCAGTTCTTATAACAATTTGTTTAGTGGTCGAGGCCTAAAAATGTTTTAAATCACATTTGGCTAGAAGCCAAATATTTCAATTAAATGAAATGGGAAAAAAAGAAATTCAACACACTACTTGCAAACAGCAAATTTCTCTCTTGGGAATGTTTTGCACAAGTCTTTGGAAAAAAAAAACACTGTAGGTATCATTACAGTAAAGGCATGCAAAAATATTATTTAGGCAAAGATTGTTTGAAGATGGCAGTTAGCTTCTCTGAGTAGACTGCTTGATTATAAAACTTACTAATGTTCATCTCCTTTTTCCAGGATTTCATGACAGCCTTTTAAGCAAGCTGCATGGCTAGAAAACTTTCAAAACTTTCACCTGCTTAGTGTAGAGAAGAATTTCATACAGATCTGAGACAGGACTTTTCTGGGCAGATAGATCAGCAAGTAGTTTAAATTTGATTTAACTAAGGAACTTGATTAAAATACAGCATTGTTTTTTCAGCATATGGGCTGAATTGTATGCACATAATCTTTTTACATGTGCAAATGACAGTAAGTTATGCAGGCTGTCTCACAATTTGCACATATGATCTTAATTTGTGCTCACAGAAAGCTCCCACATAGAGCTGCAGAACTGCAAATTATAACTGAGGTCAAGGGAAGCTCTAAGAACTTCATGTCCCTAACATAAAATACCATGGACAGGCATAAGCTGAAAATACTGGACCTGCTGTCCAGAAAGTGCTTTGACTGGGGATGATTTGGCTTCTTGGCTCTGAGAAAGACATCTGCATCTCTCAAGGTAAAATCTGCTGTCTCCTCATGTTGAAGTTTTGCTCCCATGAACTCTAAGCCGTGCTACTGAGGTAGCCCAGCATGTCAGATGGGCACTACAAAAAAAAAAAAAAAGAAAAAAGTGAGCTCCCCAGGAAGCAGACCTCCTGGTCCCCATTTAGAGTAAAAGTAGGATGAAAGTCAAGATTTTAGTGAGTTTTTCTGATGCTCTCTTCTGTGCTGCTGTGAAAAGGAAATAAAATTGTATGTAGAATTAAGTAAGAGTAGCAGAATTTCTTCTGGGAAATGATGCTGCTGTACTCATTTGGGGAGACTTGTGAAGAAATGAAAGGCAAAAGTATTTAGAAGAGCTTGCAAAGTTCTATTATCTCCCTCCTATTTTATTATAGGAATGGAGACTGACTATAAATACACCTATATAACAATCAAAATAAAACCTGCCCGAAGCTAACAATGGTAAAGATTATAATTTAATGTAAATAATGACCCCAACTTAATAATGTAATCTGCTTATTATGGAGAAAGAATTTACTGACTCTTGACAGATATTCACTATAAACACAATATATATGTATCCTGATTAAGATGGGTGCTACAAAAGCCACCATGAAAATAGCCTAAAAATAGGCTAACCATCAGATATCTTGTTTCAAAGCTGTTCTCACACAGCTCATGGGAATTCTAGCCATATGCGGGCTCATGGCTCAGTCAAAACCTGGTCCAATATGTAATGGAGCTTTGAACCAGGGCCGAACAAAGTTCAGCCTACATAGCACTCACCATCAGTTCAGCTGTACAAAATGCTGATGCTAATTCTTTCTATTATAGACAGGCCCTAGGGTTTTAAACTGCATCCATCAATATATGTATAACTATCCACTCTAACATTTTAAGATAGATTAGGTCATTGGGTTTGAAGCTTGGAATTACAGTTGTCATACGATACCACAAATAATGTATCACAATTTTTTAATTTGTATAAGCATTCTAAAGGAGAATGTTAATTTTTATTTTTAAGGGGACATTTATAAAGGAGGACAGCTGAGTACATAAGAAAGATAATGTTTATTCACTGAGAGAATTCTAATCCTCAAATTCCTGCATGAGCGTACAATTTTACCTACTATTAAACATTTTATATCTGTATTACAAGTAGCATGAGAAACCTTTTATTTTTTTAAATGTTATATATTTGGTTATTTGCATAATTTCTTGCAATTAAATGGTAAAAAATGGTAAAATGGTATTTAGTATCTTTCCAACCATAATTAACATTTTCTTCTGTTTTGCAGTTAATTAGGAAGTTAAAAAACTGCATTAATAAATACTGCTTGGACATTTAGTCTCTAATTAATCAGATATTGATGTTCTGCTAATAGAAATGTCCTGCAAAAAAATACTTCAAAAATACAGCTATAGGAGGAATCAAGGCAGGTTCTTCATAAGAGCCTTGAAGAACCTCAGCAAATAAAAATGCAGTCAAAAATTACTTTGCATTTACTGAGAAAAGAGTAGTTCTGGGGAAGACAAACAAAAGGGCAATATGGGGAGAAAGGGTACATTGCCTAATCATGTCAGGATTGAGGCCCAAGAATTTTTTTACTAAGTGGATTCAAATGTTGCTGTGTACACTAAGAATCACTTCACCACACAAATGATAAGCAAAAGCATTTCTTCTATATAAAATTGTCTGTAATTCTGTAGTAAAGAGTTTAAGAACCTAAGAAGTAGCAAAGCAGGTGTATTTCTTATATTACTCACTCCCATTAGATAAAGAAAGGAGAGTTGCTTATTGGTTGCTTTTTCCAGTTCCATAGATTGATGCTATCCAATGCCAACGAGCACAGTGGGAGTTTGGGGACTGATGCCAGTAGACCTATATTCTACAAAGAGCCAAAACTAGAGGAGCTTAATGAATCACAGTCAAGTCACTCATTAGAAAATCAGAACTCTGGAAGAAAAGCTTATAACATTCTCGGTAGCTTGATAAAACACTAGTAGATGTCAGAAATTATATACTTCCCACTCCTCACAGGCCAAGCCACATGGACCACTGCCACAGCTACAATATTTGGCTTAGAGCTGTACACTTAATGACAGGCAGATACAGTAAGGACTAAGGACTGAAAGATTTTCTTTCAGGCATCAGTCTTGGAAGTGAACCAAAGTAAAAGACAGAAGAATGTTTTATCATTGTTCAGCATTTCAGTCCTGAAAGGTCATGCTAATTGTCAGTGTCACAAAAATTCTTAATACAGAATATGCCTTTTTCAGGACTTTGCATCTGGTTATTGCTCTGAAACTCTGTAAGTAGATTTCTACACACATTCAGTATATGATAATTCATTCTTGTGGAAACTTCTCTTATTTCTCTGTTACATCACAGTCCAACAACTGCTTGTTCTGAAATTAACTATCCTTCTGGATGATGGTCTCAGCAGCAAAACCTGATCTGAGAAATAAAATTTAGTTGATGTCATGCTTCTTGTAAACTAGAAGGAAAGCTGGAATCACCCTTTCCAGACCTACTTTTAAAAGCTGATTATTTCTTTCTTATTAATACATATATTAGATGTATAATGTGTGTAACATATTATATATTACTTTATTATTTTAAATCTCTGTTATTTCTTTCTCTTAGAATTATCAGAAACATTAAATCTAGCTTAAAGAGTTTGACTAACAGGCTCATAACTTGTGAGATATTTCAGATCTCAGCTTAATATCCAGACTTTCAAGGGGTAGTAGAGGGTTTTTTCACACATTAGGATTTTGTATTAGACTACATCATTAAACAACAGATGAAAATGAAATGAAAATAAAAGTTTTAGCAGAAATTGCCTGCAATGTTAATTAGTTTCATTATTGTTGTATATGATGCTACTCTTCTTTCTGCTATCTATCAGTAACATAGGTACCAATATGTTCAGGATTATGGCACCCATATTTAGGGGTTGAAATATAAGTACTCAGTTCAGTTAACTAAATCATAGGTTTGAAAAGACCTCCAAGATCAAGTCCAGCCTTTGCCTGATCACCACCTTGTCCACTAAACCATGTCCCCAGGTGCCATAGCTAAACATCTGAACACCTCCAGGGATGGTGATTCCAACCTCTGCCCTGGGCAGTCTGTTCCAGAGCCTGACAGCCCTTTCAGTGAAGAAATTTTTCTTATATCCAATCTAAACCTCTTCTGGAGCAACTTGGGGGCCATTTCCTCTCATCCTGTCCCTTGTTACCTGGGAAAACAAACTGACCTGGCTGCAGCCTCCTGTCAGGGAGCTGCAGAGAGCAATGTGGTTCCTCCTCAGCCTCTTTTCCTTCAGGCTAAACACCCCCAGTTTCTTCAGCTGCTTCTCATCACACTTGTGCTCCAGACCCTTCACAAGCTCTGTTCCCTTCTCTGGGNCTTGTCCACTAAACCACAGCACTGTCATGTCCAGTCATTTCTTGAACACCTCCAGAGATGGTGATTCCACCACTTTACTGCAGACCATCCATATGCTTAACCATCCTTTCCATGAACAAATTTTTCCTGATGTCCAAGCTGAACCTCCCCTGGCACAGCTTGAGGCTCTGTCTTCTCGTCCTGTCACAAGTTGCCTGCGAGAAGCCCCCAAGGTACCCCCACCAAGGTACGGGCTCCTGTCAGGCAGTTGGAAAGAGTGATAAGGTCTCCCCTGAACCTCCTCATCTCCAGGTTAAACACCTCCAGCTCCCTCAGCTACTCCCTATATGACCTGTGCTCCAGACCTGCACCAGTTTCATTGCCCGTCACACCATATACTTCTTGTTGTGAGGGACCCAGAACTGAATACAGTCCTCAAGGTGCAGCTTCACCAGTAGTGAGTACAGAGGGAAACATGATGTTTGACATGTTATTGATCTGGTACGTTGCTATAAATCCATCCAAAAAACTTAAATATTTTGCCACATTTAAAATGTTCACTACAAATAGTTAAAATGCTACCTTTAAGGCAAGTTTTTCAACTTAACCCTTCTGCTGTGATTTGAAGTACAATTTAGTTGATCCAAAGTAGATAGGCATTTTAAAGCAAGAAGAATCACTTTGTAGGTCTATTGATAAGCAACAGGATTCAAGTGCCCAAACATAACCACCCAGAGGCATCTGAAATACCCAAGAGAAGGGATCAGCAGATGTGATGCAAGCCAATGTGATGCACCTGATTTGGATAGGGTTGTGCAACCATCTGAAGTAGGACTTGGAGGCCAGAGAAGATGCTTTAGAGAGCTTTAAATTATGTTATACATCTGAATCCTACCCTGGATTTCACTTGACTGTGAAGCTAAAGCACCTACCTCCAATTGCAATTGGACACCTATTTTAGGTGTCAGTCTCAGGCTGAATTCTGCCTTTAATGCCCTTTTTGGTAGGTTATGACCAAATTTCCAAATTTCCAAATTTCTAAAGCAGTACTGGACTCTTCTTTATACTTCAATTTTTTTTACTTTTTTGCAGAACACTGAAGTCTCTAAAGAAGGAGGTTTTTTTACCATTAAAATAAGATACTGTCATTTCAAATGTAGCTTTGCAAAGGTTCATTGTATGACAACAAAATAAATCACAATTAAAAGTGTATTTACTTTTAATCTTGTGTAACTTGTGGTTTTTGGAGGTCACTGAAGAAGAGAGGGAGATGTCTAAAAAGGTGCTCTTTTCAGGTCCTGTATGCTGGCTCAGGAATTTTATCTGATGATGCACCATTATTATTACTCTTCTCCAAATATCAGGAGGTTTAGTACATTTTTGAGCAGAGGCTTCAAGATTAAAAGGAATAACTTCAAAATATAAAATTACTACCATATGTTTGAACAGGCAAGGAAGCATAATACTATGAGACCTGTGAGACTGCTACATCTACCTGTATCATTCCAAGTCACAAAATTTAATTGCTGGAAAAAGATATTCAGGTCAATCAAGTAACACAAGGGAGTGGTAAAACACAATTGTAGCTGTTATCCAGTTTCTAGATATGATAATATCAGTGAAAAGGTAAATTCCAACCATGAGTTTCATTAGTGCTGAAAATGCTGAGAGGTGGCTCCACCTTCACCTTTTCAGTCAAAATCAGCCACCCAAAGAGCTTTTATTATATGAGATTCTCAGAGTGAATTTCAGAGTATCTGCAATGGTTATGTGAAGGGCTGACTTTCTTTTCTCTGGCAGATCTAAGCCATCTGAGCAGGTTTTAAACTTCCTTCCTCACCTCTGAGACTGAAATTAAAAAGGAGGTATGCAGTACTCAGTTTGAAAGCTTTATAGTATTGTAGGCTAGCAGAGAAACTGAACACATGAAGCTAACCATGAAGAGATATGATGTTATTTTAAAAAACAGTTTTAATGATTGTAGTGTCTGTTGCTGAAGTCCTTAAGCTTTTTCTGAAAAAGCTACTGTGTAACACAGATCTTTGAGCAACTGCAGAAGTCAAACATACTCAGGGTACCAAATGGAAGAGGTAAGCTGAAGCATAAGACAGAAAGAGCAGACTGTATTTTAAAATCCATTTTATGTTTGATTCTTAATATTAAAAATAACTTTAGATTTAAAATGTTTCTGTCTGTTTTATTCAACCCTGACCACTAAACAGTTAGACTCACCAAGGAAGCCTGTTGTTGAAAGTCAGTGGAATGGCAAAGTGTTAGCTATGCTCAAAGACAGATAAAGGACTAGAGGCTTGAAAGCACTCACAGGTATGAGGAAGTGCCCTCAAATGGCAAAGAAAGGGAAAAAAAAATTAGACCTAGTTCAGGAACCATTACAAGTTCACTGGATATTATACTGGAAAATTAAAATTCTCACAGAAAATTACTACTATAACTTATTATACTGATAAAAAGAAAATGAAGGAGTTGCGCTCCTTTATTACACCACTACTTAATGTAATTGACATTCATTCATTGGAGTGAGGGGTATTTACTTTAGAGATCGAATTTTTGTAGAAGAATGTATTTATAGGTATAGAGAAGTTCCTAATTGCTAGTATGTTGCTATTAATCAAAGACATTATTTGATTCAATAACAATTCTTAAAAGAGGAAAAAATAAAACCTACCAAAAAAATCTAGTAGAATAATAGATTTGGTTTCATTTTTCAAAGGAAGTATTCCTTGGGCAGAAGCCTAAGTTAAAGATTGTTTAAATTAAAAAAAGGAAGGACATGGACAGTCTCCTGTTCCCCACTTATAGCTTTGTTTTCTTTAATGCTAGAAAGCATTTATAATAGTTAA
Source organism: Buphagus erythrorhynchus (assembly GCA_013400855.1). Lineage (NCBI taxonomy): Eukaryota > Metazoa > Chordata > Aves > Passeriformes > Sturnidae > Buphagus > Buphagus erythrorhynchus. The sequence continues at coordinate 35,321 of VZTT01072139.1, forward strand.
AAACACCTTACAAACCAGGCTTCCATAGAAAGTCATAGGCAGACAGGTTTTTCTACAATGCATGGTTAGACATTTCTGGGAAACACTAATGGAATGTCTTCCAAAAATATGAAAAGAAGCATAAAATAAAAATAGAAGAGAAGGCAGAGGCCAGGTGCAGTTTCTTTCCTCCAAAGTAGAAACAACTACTCAGCACCTGGACAAATTTGCATTTGTCCTGTAACAGTGTTATGTGAAACAGTATCTGCCACTAACCAGCAGAAAGAATATGACAAAGCATTCATCAAAGTACAAAGAAGCACTTTTCTTACATTCTTAGTTCCTTCTTTTGTTAGATTGTAATCCCACTTGTTCTCCAACTCTGGCCATTACTGAAGTACCTGAACAGAGAAACTTCTCCTCTCCTTCACAAAAGAGATCTAATGGATAAAAACTGAAAGTCTTTACTAAGATCAGACTCTCTGGAGAACCTCAGCAACAGCTGATAAAAACAAAACAGAGAAATTTTTTGTCCACTATCCTATTTCCTTTTCCAGTGGGCACCAATCACTTCTTTCATGACAATGAACTAAATTCAAGAATTCTCCTGATCTGAGGGGAAAGGAGAAACTAAAGCAAACAATGATTTTCAAACAATCACTACTACCTCCTGGTAAAACTTCTACCAGAAACAATCATATTGTGGGAACTAACTTATCATTATATAGAGAGTCCCATCATCTATTTCCCTCTACCTCCAAAACTACTTTTAGTCCAATACCTAAAAACATTACAGTAGGTCTGATTCACTCTTTGGCAAAGCATAATGTNGAAATCTTTCTAATGTCTCATTGCTATTATGATCATCACTGTGGGTCTGAACTCCACAGCGCACTGCTGATCTAGGAATATATTTTATATACAGCAAACTATGTATGTTTATGTCATGGTTTCAGTTTATAATGTTGACTGTCACATAGCTATTCATATACAGTCAGTACATAATGTTTTAATGATTGTTATACTTACAGAGATGTAAATGTATTTTACATGCAAAGGCAAGTACTAGCTGTAAATAAAAAGAATAATCACATCTATGGAGGGACAGTAATTTTAAGTCATAATGGCTTGGTCAGTAAATGGAAAAATGTTCTTTTCAGCTGTTAGATAAAAGTTATACAGATCTTCTGGTCAAGACCAAAATACACACAGAAATTAGAAGGACCAGACAACTACAAATTGTCTCTCCAGGAAGGAGGCCATGAATTACCAACAATTGCTGAGGACACTAAAAAGACACAGAGACTGAAATGTGCAGTTCATAGAATAGCTGTGGACAAAGCATGAAATAATATCTTCTTACTTTTTCCAGTAAAAGAGTAAACCTTAGGAAGGTTTGGTAAATGTGGACTATTTTATCGCTTTGTTTAATGGGTAGGAAGTTTGGGAGACTAAAAAATACTTTGCTTTAAAAATCTGGCTTTGAATCACCTGAATCATTCACTATTGAGAAATATTTTATTATTTCAGCTGACAGAAGTAGGCCTGTCATGTTACTATGATAAGAAACCAGAAAAGATTGCAACTGAACTGAAGCAGTGCTGAACCAAAAAGTTCCAGAGAAATGAAAGGAGAAGTAAAACTATCTGCTTGACTAATTACTCACCTGTATACTTAGCTGTTTTCTCAAACAGGGGTGCAAAGTTGTATAAGGCACAGGTAAGTTGTGATCTTACAGTATCCAAGACAGAAGGGAATACACAACATAGCCTTCAGCTAGAAAAGCAACAAGGATTCTACATAATACCAAAACTTCTCAGCATATTTTTCAATCATATGCATCTTGTACTCATTTTGGATCTGCATTTAACATATCTGAATTCAGAGAAAGAAAATTTTCTCACAGGAGCATTTCCAACATTGTTCCCACAAAGTAAGTGTGAGAATGAGGTAGGAGCTCTGATATGCAACCAAGGAAGGGAGTCTATCAGGGACTTAGTTTTACAGCATCTGGGACATTTCTACCAACTTCCATGGCAGAGTCATGGATAAGTTTTCCTTTCATTAATCATTTCCATATTTTGCTTAAGTGGAACTCTAAGTAGCAAAAAACAAAAGCATTAGAATTCATGGAAAGATTATTAAGATTTACCGCAAAGTGATCCTTTGGCAGATTGCATATACATTTAGTTTGTATCTATTAACTAGATATTCTCCTGGGTGAAGAAGTGAGGAAAATATAATTTTTTTTTCATTTAGACAAAGCAAAAACTAACTACTCAGTCAGCCATGTATCTACCTTCATTTTGTGTTTTATTAAAATCCAGTATAGCATATCCAGTAGACTTGTCTATGACTTGTCATCTATTGATGACACCATGGTGAATATTGGACTGATACAGTGGTCTCCAGGAGTTTCCAAATATAAATTAATCCTAATGAGATAATCCCTAGTGCATGGAGATGGAGGAATGCTGTCTAAATAATGCCACTTCTGTTGCAGAATTGGTTTCAAATTAATTGTTTCTTTCTAAAGCTATAAATATCAGGAGGAATTCAGTTAGTCAGAAAAAATGAAGTTAAAAAGTGCATAATGTCCAATAGCTCATTAAATAGAAAATACATTGTAAATTTGGGAATCAGAATGATTTGCAGCAAACTGTGAGATGATGGGTCATGCACATGAAAAGACACTTTTCTGGCAGGAAAGCAATTTGGTAATGCTGACTGCAGTCTGCATTTATTTGGCATTCGGAAAGATCATATGACAGCAATGCAGATGAGGTGAACAGTGAAGAGAAAAGAGCAAGGAGAACCAGAGGAGAAAAGGTTAGGTTATGAGCAGCTGAGGCATGATGAGGAAGGAGAGCATATGAGTGTCATTATCGGGTGTTCAATTTTTAAAGTGGAAATGGAACAAGGTGTCATATTAAAGAGACTTGGAGTATTCAAGCAGCTATAGCAACAGCTGGGTCAACATTTTTCTCACAGAGGGGTTTTATGAAGGGTTCATTTGATGAATAATTAGCAATTTTTAAATTTCTCTTCCAATGAAAAAACATAGTAAGTGTGTATTTTCAAAACAAAGGAAGTCCAAAGACTATTTGAAATATTTAAGAATAATTAAGCTGTCAAAAAATCCTCAAACCTAAAACATTATACCACAGCCTCAAAGGGAAAGAAGCTCAGAATAGCTGATTTAGGCTTCAACTTTCTCCTAGTACATTTTCCATAAGCAGCGACCCCAACAATTATCCAAGGGGGCACAGACATGATCAGAATGGGAGAAAGCAGCTATGCATTGCATGTACACAAACAGGTGCATGCCACACCAGCCTCCACAAACAGGAGGGCTCAAGCTGTCTAAAACCCCACAGAGTCATCTAAAGGCCCAAGGTAATGTAAAGAACTGCAAGCTGTGGGCTCAGAACCACATCTGATGCAAAAGCAGTATACAAGGGGAAGAAATTTACCCAAAGTTACATTCTGTTATGTTGTTAGGCTTTGGTCACAAGCTGATCTATGCAGTAAAACAAAATCTGGAATACAGTCACCAAAAATACTTCTATCAATGTACTGGCTTTAGCTGGAATAGAGATACCTTTCTTAATAGCAGCTCATTGTGTTTCAAATTTGTGACCCTGAAGAGACAGCGGCCATGGATAAGGCCACAACACAGCAGGTACACCCCTGAAGGGGCTGTAGTCCAAGGATAAGGCCACACCAGAACAGTGGAGCACACTTCAGAGTGATCACAACTGTGCATTAATCCACACTGCAGCAGATATATCCCTGAAGAGGCTGTGGTCTATGGATAGACCCATGCTGGAGCAGTGGCAAGCAAAGAAGTTCACTGCAATGTAAAACCCTATGGCCTGGTCCAAAGAGACCAGGGGTGGAGATTGCAATAGATTTAATTGCCATAACCCATGATTTGAGTTACATATTACAGTAAGTACTACAACAAGAACCACCCATACCAGTTCAGGACAAGCCTTACAACAACCAGGGCAAATGCAGCACGACCCAACCTGAGCTGGCTTTTGTGCCCAGTAACTCCACACAACAACCACCTCTCCTCTCCTGAGTGACCACCATAACAAACAGAATTCAAGTCAAGGACTAGATAAACTCAACTGGCATTTTATGGACATTATACACTGGTGGCCCATAGACTAAAGGAATAATACTTGCATATATCAGAGAGCGACAAGGGAAAAAAGGTGGTTAATGAGAGGATATCAGACAACATGTGTCCAATATCAGTATGGACAACATGTGTGATGCAAAGTGTAAGAATAAGTGGTAGAGATTTTACTGGGTTTGGGTGAAATAGAGTTAATATTCTTCATAGTAGCTTCTAAGTTGCTGTGTTTTACATTTGTGACCAAAACAGTGTTGATAACAGAGATGTGTTTAGTTACTGCTGAATAGGGCAGCATCAAGGCCTTTTTACTGTTCCTCACATTGCTCCACCAGTGAAAAGATTGGAGGTGCAGGACTGCTGACCCCAAATAGCCAAAGAGATATTTCATATCATATGAGGCATGCTCAGCATATGAAGCTACAGGGAAGAAGCAGGAATTGGCATACATTTCGCAAGTCACAGATACTTGTGATGAAGCCCCACTTTTCTGGAGATGGCTGCACCCCTGCTGCCAATGCGAAGTGCTGAACGAATTCCTTGCTTTGCTTTGCTTGTGTGTGCAGCTTTTGCCTTACCTATTAAACTGTCTTAATCCACAAGTTTTCTCACTGTTACTGTTCCGATTCTCTTCCCCATCTTACTGTGAGGGAGGGAGTAAGTGGTTGAGTGGGCTGAGCTGCCTACTGGGGTTAAACCAGAACAATCACAATGACAATGGTCATAAACAGAATAATAAAATCTCATTGCCATAAAGGAAAAATGAATCTGCATTAGGGGAAAAAACTCCAACACTTCCTAAATCAGAAGCTCACTCAGGATTTATGGCCACTTCTTTATTTGAACATCCATTGCACAAATACCAACGTAATGTCTTCCTTATGAAGGCTTGGACACTTTGGCAGTAATGCATTTTAAATATTACCTTAATTCCAACATAAGGTTTATCCCTCGTGAATCTAGATTGAACAGAAAAAAGCAGGATCATAATAATGAGAAATGTCAGTGTACTGGCTGATAATACCATATCTAAATTTATGGCTTGTTATGTTAGCATATAAATACAATATTTCTTGTGTCTTGATTCCAGTAAGCCCATAGAACTGAACTTATCTCTCTGTATTTGCTGCTGTTACCAGATCATAAGATAAAACTTCCTATCTTGTTTAATAATAGACTATTTGTTGCAATGCATAGATTGAAAATTTTTTACACTAAATTCACACAGGTAACAGAGTCTGAAGAGAGGATATACATTAGAGAGGATATTCTGCTCTGCAGTGGTGCTGAAACAGATCTTTTTTCTGCAATTAGGCTCTAAACATGACCTAATTTCCTGCACAAATACCAGAGTTTGATATACTTAGTCAGGGAATTATATTTTACCTTCGTCCCACACCAACAACACCATATTTGAAAATTTACATTATTGTAGAGGTAGCCCCTAACTCTATAATACAGAGTACTCATATACCTGTGGAATGTTTCTGAAATTTGCTTGCTGTTATATAGTCTCTCTTCTAAATATAATGGGATTGAAGCTTCATGAAAGGTGTAGGAGTGGTAAACCACTCAAATAAAGCTCAAATCTTAAATTCATACCCAGAATACAGACACAAACCTAGTTGTCAAAACAGCACCCCACCAACATGCCTTCAGCACAGATCACTCTAAGCAGTTAGCAATGTTTATTCAGGCTCACTTCAGAAAATATTTAAATTACATAATAAATTTGATTGCTTCCATTGAAGCCACACCAGCTGAAATGTCTCACATGATCAGATCTCAAGTTTTGCTTCTCTGCACACAGCAGGCACACATCCTATTTTTTCCCACTGATGATTTTTGTGACTTGGACACTTCTACAGCTCAAACTGAACTAAGACTACTAATTCATCTTAGATAAACCTTGAGACAAGCTTCAAATGGTACCCATTTTCATCTCTTACTGGAAAAGATCCACATTTCAAACTGTTTACAACATACAAATAGCACAGAAACACATTATCTTTCTTCAGAGACATCCAGCCATTCTGTGTGACTTTGCAGTGTCATAAAATGCAGTAACACAATAGCCAGTGACAAATCATGGTTGAGCCTAGAACCCGAAAAGTCGAACAGATATCTTAAGTGGGAACAAACGCTGAAAGTCTCAACTGAAAGGGGATCTAGAGTACATAGTTTGGATGCATTGCTCACAAGTATCCCAAATGCACAGTCACGAGGCCAAAGGCAGCACCTATCTTAAGACTGCATGACTGCACATCAAAGGCTTTGGTACAGGTTCTCTTATATACAGTTTCACGTGGTGAGTGGGAAGACAGGGACAACCTGTAAGCAGGAAGACTGTTCTGTAAAAAGATGCTCAGATGAGCATGAAAATCCACTGGATGACCCAAGGGCTGAGCTACACCCTCCACCCCATCCATAACAGAAGCTGTCAGACAGATATGAGGGAGAATACCTGCTACATAACTGACTGCTTTGTGGCAAGATGGATCAGAGGCCACAGCTCTGCCTTACCAATATGTGATGCAGAAAATGCAGTGAGGGAGTAGAAGAAATCCAATATGAAAGTATCACTGCAAATGTGAGAGACTAGTCAGGTCTGTGCTCCTGTCTCTAAAAGAGCTGGTGTGAGACTGCATGTTACTGACAGATTTATTTTAGAAATGTTTTATATCCTGCTTTTAAAAGTGTTTTAAAAATAAAGCAAAAGCAATACACTAAGCAATTGCAGTTTGGTTAAATATGCAGTACTGCAATACTGCCTCCTTGCATTTCAAGAAAGAAATTTCTTTATTGGATGAAGACAGTGGTCTGTCTAGTCCCGTACCTCATCTTCAAATACTGGACCTTAATATAGCAACAAAGGAAGCAAGAAATATTCCACAGAGAGAGAGACCAGCATACAACCAAGACTTAAAATTTATCTATTTTAAAAGTGTTTGATATTTACTGACTAATTTATTAATATTTTGCTATTTATACAACCAGCTATGCTTGTTGAACTGTGATTGTTTATTATTTACTTGTGAAGTTTGCCAGTGTAAAGCGCCTTCTGCAGCATTAGCTTTGATTTGTGATATAGGCATAGAAGATTACCAAACACCCCAGAGTCAAAAAAAGCTATGTGTGCTTTCACCTGAGTGCTACCCTGTACCATGGCTTTCCCCTTGGCATTGTTAAAGAGATGCTCACAGCTGGGGCCGCTGTATATAACACTGTCCTGGTGCCAAGAGACCTGTGTTCAAGTTTCATATTACAAGATCAGCAAGATGTGAAGTGAGGCAACTAGAAGATGCCAAAACACATGACATGAAAGAAGCTATATGAAGATGCCCTGCATTGTTTATCCTAAAAATGTGACTGTTCTGCACTAGTAGTATGAAAAGGTACGTTAGGTAGCCATTATTATTGTGTTATCTCTTTTGATAAAAAACTCACTACATATGGCAAGCAAGAGTGGCTGGCTTGGGTATATAAAGAAAGAAAGCATAAACCCCACTATCTTCCCAAGTTCTATCAAGAGCAAAAGGAGATAGCTCTGCAGCTGTCACCAGGAAAAGTGAACAACATTACTGTTGATGTTTCCACATTCATTACTATGTCTGATAAATGTTATATATCTGAACTTAGTCATGAGGAAAAGTGTTTAGAAGTAAAATTAACAGTTTATAAAACCAAATCACTGAGCCAAATTTTCTGTTGAAATAGCCCTAAGATAAGTTTTTAAAAAATATTTCAAATGTGAAAGTGCGTGCTTACAATGGACTCTGTGAAGCTGAGTATACTATGCAATTGTTTTCTCATGCTTAAAAAAAAAAAAAAAAAAAAGCACAAGCAAAAATCCTTCTAAGTATACTCTTAAATTTAGTGATCTAAGGACAGTGGAGCAAATACTCCAGCTGGTTTAAAATGTCAGAGCTGCAACTACTCCTCGGGAGGAATGAAAGTCTACATCAGTTGGGGATATCCCTCAACAGAAAAATGATCATGAACAGGGACAGGTCAGTATTCAGTTCTGCTGGCATAGGACCCTTCTGTTATATTTATCCTTACAAAACTTTTGCCTCAATCCCTTCAAAATTCACCATTTCAAAAGGTAAATGAAAAATGTATTTTCCAATAAAAAGCTATTGCTACCTGAGTTACTTGGACATGCAACAGAAAAATGATGAAAGACATTTAAATGAGATGTTTAAATACAGACTGGAAATATGAAACTGAACATTAATTAATTAGATTGTAGGGTCTTCTGTTGCTTTAGCCGCTGTATTACCATGCAGTCTTTGTTTACTGCCATTTATCTTCTTTGTTTGATGAGATTTGACTAATAAATACATTGATGAATTGCATCTGTAAATGTCATCCATACATCACAAAAATAGGATGTACTCAGTGCTTCTGGCACACTGTTGCTAAAGGATTTTGTTTTATTTGAACTTTCAATACTAAACAAAGGAAATATTACTGCTTTGCTGGATAAATTTCCTGATTTTTATTTTAATTTTCAGTGAGCAGAGTAATGTGACTTAATGAAGCATTTCTAATAAAATCCTGCAGAAGATAAAACAGAGGCATAGAACTGCTTTCTCACTGATAGTTGTATCATTCAGAATAATTTTTCAAGATGGTGATCACATTTCTGTGTAGATGAGTATTAGGTATTGTGATTTTATGTCTTCCAAGACAGTGATTTCCTTCAGTGAGATAGCTAGTTAGCATTGTTGCATTATTTATTTATAGTAAGCAAAACATAAAACATAATAAATACAACATCTTCCTAGTACATTATTTAGGCTTTACACTGGTTGGTAAGTAGCAACACAGACAGCAATAAATTTTGGTGTGAAGATGCTCAGTTCTGAAAACTTCATGGTTATATTTTGCTTACCAAAAACATACTGCCTGTATTTGTAAAGATGTCTCTTATCAAGTCTGTCATCATCTGTGATGAAATTATGAAACTTCTTGGCTGCTACGTTTTTCTCTGTCACAACAATTCAGTGTAAAATATTATTTGCTTTATGTAAATCTAGATAGGGCTCAATGAATCATTTGCAACCTGCCAGTAAAACAATCTCCAATATCCATCTGTACACACATCCATTTAGTTTCATCCAGAACAAGTTTTTCATGTATTCCCCACCAGAAAAATCAAGTGCACTAGAGGCACCTACACATAAAGCTGAGATCCCTCAGACCATAAGAGACGGGTAAAAAAGTTACCCCGTATGTCCAGTATGATTAAAGATACTGGCAACTTAGTCATCATTCTCTGATTAAAACAGCAAGACAGAATAAAGATTTTATCTCAGTCACCCACTCCCATCAGTGTATCTGAAATTAATACCATATTTTTTAAGGACCTTCTATGAAAAAATATGCAGAACCACTGAGTAGTAAATCTGATTTGCTATATCAACTGAGCAAAGCTTTCCACTGAAATTATGGTACTTAGGTAGTTTACATTTATAAGAATAACTACTGGAAATTTGGGCTATGTGAAACAAAACCCATATGGTTTTCAATACTGCTTCAGCAGCATCAGATCTGTGAAATGAAATATTAGTAGAGAAATTTATAGTAATTACTTTACTACTGTTAGTTATACACTCACAAAACAATTTAGGCATCAGTATGAGAGGACAGCCCAATTACTGTGAAAAAGTATAATGAAACTTGTAACCTTTGCCACTCTGATAAAAATATCTTAGTATGCTCTTTCCCAACTTCAGCTACGCTATCCTCTTAGTATCACTGAACTACTATGTTTTGAGTGTGTACCCAACACTCTTGTACCCAACAAGAAAGAATCTTAATTTTTCAATTTGACCTAAATTAGCCCATAAAGTAGTTTTAAAGCATTAAACAGGCTCAATGCTAAAGTCTGAAACTAGTTGGTAAGACAGAGAAACTAGATAACAATTATCATTTAGTCAACAGTAATTTAAATGTATCCACTGTGGTGCAAAAACCCTACGACCTGGAATTCTTTATGGGGTTTTCAGAGATAGGAGTTGAGTATGTTTATTATCTAAACTGACAGTTCTGCAGGCGTCAAAGCACGGTTCTTTAAATACTGAGCCAGTGTCTACTGAGGGGAGGGTGGTAGAACTGACGTACTTAAAAGAAAAATACTGAGAAGCTCCAAGCAAAAGCTGGAAAGAGAGAACTGTAACTACACATATAATTTAAAATGCTTTAAGCAATGATTTTAACTCCCGTAGGAATGAAGAACCATGTGTGGCAGCTCCTAACAGGGGAGCACAAATTCTTGTTATTTATTGTTTGCATTGATAACCTGGTGTCCGATCCTACAGCTCCACAGGAATAAAGCAGGTTATTTTAAAACTTTCTCTTGCTAAACTATACATGGGATGGAATAAGAGAAAAGCCCTCTCACAGTGGCATACAAAACCTGCAATATATTTAGTAGGTAAATAAGCTCACTGAGATGCCAAGTAAGCAATGTGGATAGACAAGGTATGTTTCATACTATAAATCCACAACTTGGAGAGCACTACACATAGAAAGAAACGGAGCCATGAATCTTCCCTTTATCGCTTTTTTCGTTTTGTTTTTAGAGGACGCATAAAGCGACTACCCGCTATTTCCGCTCTCCTCTTGAAGGCGGCCGATAAAGCGTCCGGGCAGAGAAACCCCCAAGTGCCCGAAGGTCCTGCGAGTTAGCGGCCACCCTTTCCAAAGAAGTTGAAAACCGGGTGGGTTCCTCTGCTCCCCCCGCCTCCCTCCCGGCTTTGTTGAACTGTTCTTTTAAGTAAAATCAAAGAAAATTAAAAGGGAAAACAAAAGCCTTGATGATCGCCCGGCGAAAGGCTGTAGCCGGCTGCTCCAGGTGCCGAGCAGAAAGACAGCAAAGCTGCTCTTCTTCACATCCGGCTTCGTCCAGCTTTAGGGCAACGGGAGGGCGCAGCCCGTGGCAGCCGCTCCGCACACCTCAAACCTGGCCCCGCCGCGGCCGCTGGCGCCCGCCGCCCGCAGGGTCTCCGCAAACCGCGAAGATATCTCCCAGCGGTCCCACCAGCGCCTGGACAGACACACAGACAAACACACGACCCTGGAGCGCTCCGCTCACCTACCTGCAGTCACGGTTCTTGCTAGAAATGCCTAGTGATCGGCCGCCTCCCGTCCGGGGGGAGCTCCAGTCTTACCGCCCGGGCATCGCCAGCACACGCTCCGCGCCCCGCCAGCGCTTGGGGGCATGGAGCTCCGCTCGGCTCCCCTCGGCTCGGCCGGGCTGGGGCAGCAGCCGTCCGCAGGGCCCGGCTCTCTCCCCCGGCCTCTGGAATACACCAGGAATCCGGCTAAGAGATACTAGAAGGAAGGGTGAAGTAACTGCGAATGAAGGGAAGACTTGAAGTGTTTCTTGTGCACGATTTCAGAGTACTAAAAAAAATAATAATAAAGAGGACGAAATACGGTTGAGCTATTGGAAAAGCGGAGATGAGGAAGTCCTGCAGCCTAGTACGGCTCCAGCCCCTACGACAGCTGCGCGTGGTCCCGATTCAGCGCCGCCGGCAGAGGAAGGAGGAGAATCCGGCGCGTCCTGCAGCAGTCCCTCCGTTAGAGCATCTCTGATTGGTGTGCCTTCCACACACAGCACGACTTCCCCCTCCTGCTGCCTTCGTCGCTCTCTTGGGAAAAGTAATTGGAGAGCGAGAGCTTCACCTTCAGCGCCAGCAGCCTCCCGCGCCCAGCCTACGCGCCCCGCACCGCGGAAAGGCGCGGAGACGCCCTGGGCGCCCGGACAGCCAGAGGCAGTTCCAAGCGCGCCCTCCGCGGCAGGGGGAAGGGAGGAGGTGGAGGGAGGTGGAGAGAGGGAGATGCCCCCTTCTCCTCCCCCGTATTTATCCGGCCACTCGCGGCTCTCCTCCCCAGCCCTTATGAGAGAGCAGGTCTCAGCGGCCGCCGTTTTGTCTGACGGAGGAGCGGGGTTCAGCCAGCAGCGCACGCTGGGGCTTGGGCCGCCTCCCTCCGCCGCCCGCTCCGCAGCGCAGCTCTCCCTTCTCTCCTCCGAGCAGCAGGGCGGGGGAGCAAAGTTTACGCAGAGGCGCATGTGGCCGAGGAGATCCCCGCGGACCCCTGACGGCCCCGCCGCCGCTCCCCCGGGACCCCTGTGCTGCTGGGGCGGGAGGCTGGGGCGCCGGGTGAGGAGGGATCCGTCGGGCAGGGCCGGGCAGGGCAGGGCAGCTGCCCCGGGGAAGAGGGGGCCACGGCAGCCGGAGCAGGGGCAGGAGGGACGCGGCGGCGCCGGCGGCAGCCAAACACTGGACTGTGTCTCCCTCCAGAGGAAGAAGGGAGTCACGCACGGCAACTCCGGCGGCGGGAGAGCCGAGGACACGGCCGGGCCCCTCTTCCCTAGGCGGTGGGATGGCGAGCTTGGTCCGTGTACCTGCGCTCGAGAGGCAGTGAGGAAAGGTAGTACGAGTCAGGTCCTGAAGGCCTCCTGTTTGTCATAAGACAGCTTTAAAGACGGGTGGCGGGTTGCGGTCGTCTGCCACGACTACTGATTAATAAGAGGAAATGTTGCTGAGTGAGGATAATTAAAAGCAGAGTTTTGTAATTTATTTTGCTGTGTTCTGTGCTGTTCAAAAGGTGGTGCAGAGAAGTGGAGGGGAGAGAGCTAAAAAAGGTGAGAAAGAAACCTTGTTTGTTACAGTGATATCAGAGTTCTCAGTTTTGTCCTGTAATTCTGGTCCACTCCTAGATTAAATGGGGGATTAATGCATGCAGCATTGAAAAGTTCTGATATACCTGATCATCTGTTGGGGTTTTATTCAATTCTACAAGCCAGTATAATGGCCAGTTTTAAGAACCTTTTGCTCAGTCCTCAACTGTTACCACATCTTACATGATGTTCATAATCAACTCTGTCAGAAACAGAAGAGGGAAGTGAAACAGTTCACTTCTTGTTATTGTTCATGCTCGAGTTCTTCCATGCAAGCAAGCATCTGTAGAATGTTTGAATTCTTTTTTTCCTCAAAGCAGACCTAGAGATCCATGCAGTCAAAAAAAAAAAAGTTAAATGAAAGCTTAATGCTGACTACTCTGCATGCAGTGATGCAGCTGTAGGATGAAATACAAAGAGGCTGGTATTGAAAGGGCACGTTCAAAGTAGCCTCCTGGTATGTGACTGTCACAAGCACTGTTTCAGAAAGCACTGCAGTACACATACATGCCGGATGCTGACTGCAGCCAAATTAAAAGACTGCTCGTTGTAAAGACAAATATGGTCTTGACTCATTCATTGGAAGCTGATATAATAACTTCAGAATTTCCCTATTCAGTAACCATGTTTCTAGATTTGCAGACAGCTAAAAAATAATTTAGAGGGAACTGGAAAAAACCAAGATTGTGTTGCTATCAGCAACACAATTTCAGGGAAAAAGATAGATCCAGACTAAAGTCAATCCACAGGGGTTGGATGCTCCTGCCTCACCAATTCCAAATGACATGGGGTCCTGAATACATAGTGGAAAGGGTAATCTTTCCAGTTCCCTGCCTCAGTGTAGGACCACAGGTATTCCTACTCTATTAAAAGCAGTGAAAGCACACAAAAAATACTAGAGCAGTTAAATGCAACTACAGAGGCTGTTGCACTTTAGATGAGGCAAACACCTTGTTACTATAGGAGCAAATACGTCTATTTTACCTTCATGTACCATTACACTCAAGTTGACTGCATGTTGTAAGACCAGAGGATACTTGGTAGTTTCATGTTGGTGTCCTGCTGTGTCAGAAATCTGGTAAACACATCTGAAGAGACAGAATTCTTATTACCATGTTGAAACAAACAACTCCTATGCAAACAACCAAAGAAAAAGTAGCAGAAAAAGTAGTAAGGTAACCTGTTTTGAAGCCCAAGAATTTTGTCAGTGAAAATATTGAAAAATATAGTCTTTGTTAATGTCATGATGCTGCTGGTCATGAGCAGCTCCAAATCTCTTTGTACATGTCACGATCTGCCAACACAGGGCGGGGGTGTCGCCCTGATTTTTTAAGATGTTCAATGCCTTCTGATGTTTTCATTCTTGCTTCCAACTTTCTCACACATTTTCTGTAAACAACTCATTGTTTTTCATTCTTTCATGTAGGTGTAGAAAGTTGATGGACTGTTAGTTTGTCCAGTGTCGTTGGAGAGGTGGCACTGTCACCCTCCAATCCACTGTCACTGTCACCTTTGGAAAGTTATATATATGGAGTCAGAAATTAAAATTCAGTTCTTCCACCTTTNTTGAATGATTGTTCCTGTGGGCCCGCCAGGAAGGTTTCTTTTCTAACCCTGCGGACGTGCTCTCCAAGGCGGCGTGGTCTC
>VZTT01072140.1:0-14148 GCA_013400855.1 Buphagus erythrorhynchus
TAGGAACTGAAGATAGAACAACAACAGTTAATCTTTTGATGCAAAGATCGAAGACAAGGAGATATTTCTGACACTATGGAATAGTTATGCAATAGTTATGCTCTGGGATGACCACAGCTAATATCCAAGAGCAGCTTTGCAGGCTATAATCCTCAATGCTTAATTTTAAATTATTCCACTCTTCTCTTTCTTACATGGTGTTTCCCCGAAAGCTAAAACATCGCTACCATTGCCCAATTGTGTTAACAGCATTCAGTATCAACATCAACAACTACATGAAACAATTCTTCTTTAGTGCCTCTGTCATTCAGACACTTGCACAAACTGGACAGTTGCATAAGCTGTGCCATTTATCACCTTGTATTTAGCAAGTGCATTCAAATGAGGACTACATGAAGACTGCCTTATTTCATGTGTAAGACTTTTTTCAGTGATATCAGGATATGAGTGCATTTCAGAACTGTCTTAATTTGTACTTTATTTATCCCACAAGTTTTTCAAGTCATCCTTTTTGGGTGTCTTGATTCACCACTGATTACCTGTGTTGCTTGGTTCACCAACATACTAGGCCATCAAATGAACAAATGCAAAAGTTAATCTGAAAATGAACTAAGCTATATACAAAGTCGTTCAGTAAAGTGGAGGCTAAATGGACTAGCAATATTTAATCTCAACAGTTCCTGTGATAAAACACCTATATGATGGAAATAAATGTTAAAATGTCAGATATTTGCTATGTAGTCCATATTATTCTCTAGTTTCTCAGCTCCCAGTTTTGAAAAATGTCACCACTCGAAAAAAAATGAAGTTACTTTCCTCATCGATACGTGCAACCATCTTCATAATCCAGTATAACAACAGTGTGCAGGATTATGAAATTTAGATATATTTAGTATTTTCAACATTTATTAGGACCCAAAAAAATGCAATATTAATTGAATGGTGCTTTTTAGAATTACAGCTCCACACTGATGGAATGAATTTTAAAATTGTAGTCAGTCTGTGACACTAAAACTAATTAGTGGCTTGCAAACAAATAGTTTAGGAAGTGGGGTGTGTGTGTGTGTGTGGGTTATTTTAAAGCAGCTTCTAAACAACTAAATGCCAAAGCACTTCAATTTTGTTTGCTTTGTTTCTGATGTCAGAAAGGTTTGTATTTATATCAGAATGCTTCAGATTTTACACTCTCTACAGCTCAAGATGTGCATGGGCAGGTTGATTTACATCAGCCTGATGGCTTATCAAGGACATTGGGATCAAGGATGCAAGGCAGCCTATTGAAAACAAGTCACAAGCATCATCATCAGGCACAGTTTTACAAGGAAGAGTTAGAAGTCCTCTATTCCTCCTCAACCACCTTTGCATATAGAGCAGGCAAACATCGGGGAACATGCTATTTCTACATCCCCTTGAGTTTTGGGGTCAGTGCTGCATCTGTCACTGAGAATCACTATATGGGAAAGCATATGGAAATAGATGATACTCCTCAACATAAATACTTTTTGATCACCTAAGCAATATAATTTTGCTGTCAGAAATTGTTCTGCATAGCTGGCCTGAGCCCAAGGCACAGGATTAACTCTCAGATACTGCCGACAAGCACTGATTTTTATAAACTTTAATATGCTCCTGGATATGTTTGCAAATTCAGCATTAAAAATATTGCCCTTGACCTCCTGGCTCACAGGATCTTGTCTTTTCCTTAAGTCTTGCTGGTCTGTGTCTTTCCCTTTACAAGAGGGAAGAGTCATCCAGACCACGCAATTTCCAGACCTCATTCTTTGTACCCACTGTGGTATTTACACTTCAGTCAAAGCAAGCATGAAATGCTACTTGATCATAGGACTAAAGTGTTTCACATTCACTCATACACATTGCATGGACCACAGAAGATGAAGGAACCCATTTTGCCAGTGGAACCACTGGCTCTTGACAAGGAGCCTAGTATGAATGAGAACATAGCAACGAATAGATAGGGAAGCATAAAACAGTTCTTCCTCCATGGTTCTCCCCAAAACTCTCTTACCACCCATATCAGGATCTCTGCCCTTTTTCCCTAGTGTTCTGGATGCTACTTTCTGCCTCTGACACTAAACAATTTCCTGCTCTTTTAAACTGTTTAAAACAGATCCTTTCTAGAAAGTCTCTAGTGACAACCCCTGGCATATGTGGGCAGGAGAGGCTCAGCCTGCCCTCTATTTGGGCAGCTCTATTTGCCCTGCAGCTGGGATTTCAAAGCCAGCTGGGCATTCTGGATGCCAAATCAAAACTTGGTAGTCCAGTGCCCTTAAGCCAAGAAGTCTCAAAAAATCCCTCTTGATAATACATCCACCACTATCTTGAATTAAGGAGGGAATTAGCCATGAATTTGCTCTGATCTTGACATTGCAATGCTTAATACAGACAGATATGACTCTCAGATAAAACTGATTAATTCCTCAAGCACACGGCTGATTTTATTTGCGCAGGACCAAGACTGTTTGTACTTAGTAAATGGTAAAAAAACTATTCATGCCAACCTTTATAGTGTGCAGCTTATCAGAATAAAAACATTTAAATCAGTATAAAAGATAAGTCCAGATAACTGACTACAGACAAGGCTGCAAGGTAGCCGGGAAAAGATAAAAGCTGAGGAGAAACTACAATGGAAGCAGCAAACTTCCTCCAAAATCCATTACTTGAGCTTATGTATACCGCTTTCAGCAACACCTACAGGGGACTGCAAGGAGCTTCAGCTTACCTTTGGCACTGAACAGCAGACAGATAAGGCTAAATATCAAAATATTTAGACTAACAGTGCTAGAGGTGGGAAAGAAAAATTGAGTTTATGCAAGGCTTAAAGGAGAGAAAAAAAACATACATATTTCAGGGAGAAGGAAGCTAAGGAGCACTGTGTGCTGGCTTATTGGCCATATTCAAGATTCTCCATCAAAGCTGTATAAACTGTTCTACAGATCTACCAGTCAGGGGAAGCAATCTCCTGCCTAATACTCTCTTGGTCTCTTAGAAAACAGAAGGATGTGTAGAAGTAGCCTGCAGAAACATTTCTTTCATCCCCGCATGTTTGAGACTCAGACTTAAGGTTCCACATCCTTCTGCAAGGAGTATTCTCTGTGAATGTAGACTGCTCAAAGTAACCTTTGAAGGGAAAGTTCCAGCCCACAGAGATGTCACCTTGACCCACGGCAACCAACAACCGCAGTGGTGCTCAGCTTGTCAGAT
This sequence comes from Buphagus erythrorhynchus, assembly GCA_013400855.1. Lineage (NCBI taxonomy): Eukaryota > Metazoa > Chordata > Aves > Passeriformes > Sturnidae > Buphagus > Buphagus erythrorhynchus. The sequence goes on from VZTT01072140.1 coordinate 3,223, forward strand.
GGAGATGCAGCACATTCTATTTTCAATAATAGTTGTGATAAGAAATATTACAGACTATTCCCCTAAAGTGAGCAAAAAGCTACTCTTAAAAGGATGTCTTACAGATTTTCTTTGCTCCTTGCAGACAAGCATATCATCATTTGAGGCTGTGCTATCCCCACCAGAGTAACAAAACCCCATAAAATTAATCAGTGAGAGAGCAGAAGACATTAATCAGCAGTGGTTAAGAACTAGCACAACGATTTCATGGCTATCCTGTGACTTTCTACTGAATTATACTGATTGAGCATAAATGCTGCACAAGGTCAATTAGTGTTACGGGGTCTCTTCATGCTGCTGTTTATTTTACCCTCATTTATACGTACCATATACTCCGCCAGTCTGCCAGGGTTTGTTTGAAACAGGGATGGAAAGGAATATTTTTAGTAAACTTGGAAAACTCTACACAACTTAAGACTCCTTGGTGAAGTGAAAGCCATGCATGTCCTTTGAGGAGGGTTCAGGATTCAGTATCCTTGTGCAGGACACAGACCACATCTATGGGCTGGATCATCATCCTTTGAACTCCCTACCCTAAGAGGAAATGTGCTCAGAAACATTCTGCAGAAACAGATTAGACTTTTGCCCTCCAAAAATGAACAGCTAACATGTCAGTTCTGCCTGATGTATGTATTTCCAGGAAGACTGAATGCACCAGTCAGCAGAAGAAATACAATTACATGGAATTTTGAGCCATGAACAACTAGCCTAAGACACCTTTACCTTCCTCGCTCTGTGTAAAAGGAAAGCTTTTGGAGATGTCCATCCCTTTTACTTTGTGTTAGAAGGTGTTTCTCTCCAGAACAAAGGTAGCCCTGACAGTTGCCATTTTTTTGTGGGTGCATCACTCCATGGGCATCTCTGGCATCTCCTCAGACAGGGAAGTACTTTGTAACCACGCAACATAAAAGGCTAGAAAGTTGCAGGCTTTACCTCCCTTAAAGACCACAGAAAAAAGTTGCTTCATGTTAGACACCAGTACAGTACCTCACTCCTCTAATTTGTTCATTAAAATTGAAAAATGCCAGCAGGGCTTTACTGAAAAACATTTTGTGGCATTTTCACCATAGATGTCTGGGCAAAGTGCTGCTCAGCTTTTGGCAATAGAAGCTAAACCAAAGCAGTAGCTTCAGTCATTGTTTATCTTCTGCTCCTTCTCCTTCTTTTCCCAACTTCAAGGCCACTCAATATGAACTTGTTCCTGACTGACAATAAAATTCTAGGGATCTGCTTTGTTTCACTCTGTCTCTTGTGTGTCTTTTAATGAAAATATCTAAAACTTTGCAAAAAGAAGGGCATTTTTTTTTCAGTGTCCACTCAGATCCTTCACAGCAATTAGCAAAGCATAGTTAGAGTCATGTTGTAAGGAGGGAGAAGCAAATCCTCTGCACCACAGGATGAGAAGGTGCCCTGCTAAACATGACCAGATTATACAAAAGGCAAGGAATTAACAAGGAACTTTTGTCTTTAAGTTAGAATTTCCCAATCTCAGGGAGATTTACATTAGCAAATCAGGCTGTTAACAGAATTAGATGTCACCAACCTCATTTAGAATTATCACAAATACTATAAGAAGAGAGAGGGGCTGCTGACCCAGTAATTCTTTCCAGAGAGCACAGGGTAAGGCCTGAAAGAAGGCTGAACATATGGCTGTGTAAAACAGCCAAGATGCATCCCACTTGATGTGATGCCTGAGCTATTGATATTTGCATGGCAGCAAATCTTCCCTCTCACCTGCCACACAGAGAGATGCCCATCCTTCTCTTTGAGTACAGAAGAACCATCAGTGCTGACTGAGGTACTTGACTGAAACTCTTGTTATAAACCAAGTAATGCAGCAGGGACCTGGGCCCAAGAGCCTGCATTGACCCGGTTCCCAGGACAAGCAGCAACCACTGAGTTCACAGATGCTGTGCTCAGTTTCTCTAGAATCAGTCTCCAAAGTCATCTGACCCAACTCATACCAAAGTCAAAAGCAAAACAGAAGTGATTTCCATTGCAGGACACTAAATCCTGACTATACAAAATGTAAAGATGAGAGCATCAGGAAAACAAAAAGAGGAACCCTGACAGCCCAGGTCATAAAAAGGAGAGTCTTATGAGGCAACATCAAAGCACAAAATAAAAATTTTCACAAACCCTGATTTTGTAAAAAACTGTCAGTTCATCCTTCCCAGGTCCTTATCCTGATGTTGTCAATTTTAATGCAGAAGGCTCATGTTATTCTTCTGCCACCTGTGTAATACATATATACAGCCTTCTTATATTTTGCCAGCTTTACCTTGATTATAGATCATATTTTTCCCTCTCTATTTTCACAATAATAACTTATTTGTGAAAAAACAGAGAAACAGTTAAAATATTCATGCTGCAGTTATTTCCAAATTTCCATGAGGAATATTTTTAAAATCTTCCCACTTCTTGTCAAAATATGGATCTTACTTAGTCCTTTCTCCGAGAGATGCAAGAAATAACACTTTGCTTGAGCCCAGCAGCAAACAGTGCAGGCAACCAACCCACCCTTCCCCCCACCCCCAAACTTCAGAGACCCCAAACCTTTTCCCTTGCAGAATACTGGCACAAACTCAGCCCCCAACTACACACTGCGAGAATCCATTATTTGATTACTGATGCTGGGACAGTCATTATTCATCAGGTGCAGGCAGCTTGGATGCTCCTGCAGCCCCGTCCCCCCAGGCTGATTAAGCAGCACCCCAGCTGAAGGCACGCCGCCGCAGCACTCACCACAGAGAACATCCTGTGCAGGGAGCCGTAAGCTGCTGCTGCCTGCTGCTGGGTTTTGCGAGCCAGCGCTAAACTCTTAGCTCTGGTTTTACTCCTCCTGAAGGCGGGCATTGTAGCTTGTGAACGCAAACTTTGCCAAAGGAAAAAGGCCCTCGGAAGGAAGCCACGGATGTTGTGATCCCCCACAAACACAGCTTTCCTCTGAGCTCAGCTGCACAAGTTTCTCTTTTGTGCAAATTACCCGAAATCAGAGACGCTGACAACACCCCAATGCAAGGAGGCTAAGCAGCGTATGAGAGTACAGACAGACCTGCCATGCCTCCCTTTATTGCTACAAATGAAGGAAAAAGATGCTAGATGGGAAGATATTTTTACAAATAGCTTGACGTGGTGAGTGCAGGACAAAGTTCAGTTATGACAAGGGAAGATGGGTTTGATCTCCCCAGAAGTATACCTGCCTCCCTGCCTGTGAAATTTACTGCATAAACAAAATATCAGGTGCTTTGAGAAAGTTAGCCAAATACCTAAAAATATCTAGAGGGTGCTGACTGCCCTGAAGGTCACCATGATTTATCAATAGCACTGATGCCCTGTCAAGGGTATATGCTGCTAAATGTTGTGGCATACAAATGCTCTTACAATGATAAAGTGAAAAACAAATAGGCATCTCTCTGGATGATTTCTTTATATAATTATGTTTGTCCTTTGTTTGAACTTTTTAGCCATAATTACATCAATAAAAAGAAATTTAAAATAAGCTCAGTAATAAATTCAGGCTTGAAAGTAGAAGTTCTGATTTTGACATATTTACACAAAACCAATTGGGTCTACAGATAGATTACCCTAAGAACAATGCAGCTTTAAATAAAACATTATAGGACATGACAAAACTGAACTGAAGAGATAAAAGACTGACAAGCAATTCATTAATAAAAGGAGAACTACACCAGTGGCATAATAAAACACAGCAACTCCCATGTTGCCCCTACCACAGCACTCCTATAGTGCAAATAAGTTGAGCTGTAAGGCTTCATTCAACACTGCCCTTGGCAGTACCTATTGCTCCCTAGCAAACCTTTCTCTTGAACCCTCATGATACACCAAGCCTGGGCATCTATATCCTTGGGTATGAGTGCTCTGCTTCTAAGATTTCAAGGATGTTCACCTTCATACAAGCAGGGGAATAACACAGCTTTCTCCTTTAATTACTGCAATTAAACTTACATCCATCTCTTTCCAAATCATTAGCACAACTTGACAGCTCAGCATTTGCCAAACTGTACAGCTCAGTCACTGAGAGGCTGCCTATCAGAGGAAAAATGATGCTGGAGCCCTGAAACAACATGCTGCTGATAAGACATGCAGAACACATCACGGCAGCAGGAACCTCTTGCTTAGCGGATGGACTGTACCCCTTCTTCCTCTTGGAGACGTATCAGGTTCACTGGGGGAGAAGACTGTAAACAGAAAATTGAGGAAATGATCTTGAAGGAGCAAGAGAGGTTTTGCCTGCTCCCTAACATTTCGTTTTTCAGTGGATGCGCAGTCTGGTATAAAAATCCAAATTCATAGATTACTGTGCAGCATGTACAAGGCTACTGTTCTTATCCACCATTAGTGGTTGTCTCTGCAGTAGTCCACAGATCCCAGGGATCCACAGAGCAAGTCTGAAGATAAGAAACAAAATTAAATAAGTAGTTTGTGGAAATTAAAAGTTTACAGTGCGGCATATAACATTTTAAAAATAACACAGGCCAGGTCACCAGATCCACGTGTATTAAGAGTATAACTATACTTTCTGGGGAGCTGCTGTTTCCTTATTTCCTATCTGCATTAGTCCTGGCAATTTCAAGCTCTGTTTTTCTAATAGATACATGCAAAAACACAGCTCATCCACTGGGACCGAGGGAAAAAAAAAAAAGGTTGCTAAATTTCAGGTCCAAGCAATATCGCCAATCTTGATGAAAAACAATGACAGGCCTTTTTAATTCCATATTAGGAAGTTATTCTTCCCCAGATTTGCTAATTAAGTCTGCATTATTAGCTAGCCATATGCCAGCTAAAAGATGTTACCAATTAACAGCTTTTTTTTAATGTGTATTCATTAGGAAAAAGACAATTATGTTTCAGTAATGTTTCCATCTCCTATTGAGGGACTTGGACAAATCAAAAAGGGGAACAACACAAACTAAAGCAAAGCAAATGAATGAATGCTTTTCATTTAGCCTTCCTTTTTCTCTGGAAGAACACAAGCAGCACTCAAGCACTTTTCAAAAACAAGTAAAATAATCCATCACTGTGAAATATTTTTAAGATCACTGGAAAAATTATATAGCCTTGTTGTTTGTTCCTGTGTACTTTGAATAACGCACATTCCCTTTACCGACATCTGGTTTTCATCTTTCCATTTCAGTGGCACCAGCCTTGATAGTTACCATAACAGTGACATCCTTCATAATACAGGCTTCCCTCTATTGTCCTGATATGTGTAGGTGTGCTTATCTGCATCCAGTTCATTTCCCATTCTGCTTTTGCCCTTAATGCATGAAGGTAAAAGGCTAATTTTGCTCCCTCAGTGTACACTTTGAATGAAAGGAAACAGTGGCTTGCTTGCAGGACAGTCCTGAGCATTTGTGGGCTACTTTGTAACATCAGTCTGGACCACTGGTGACACAGAAGCCTAATTCATATACACAATATACATATGTAGACATACACACACACATTTATATATATATAAATATACATGTACTTACATACCATGCACTAACAGGAACTCTGCAGTGTTAGTGGTTTCAAAGCATTATAAGCTCAGGATTAATACAGCTTGTCTCCAGACCTCTACACTGATCTAGGGGGAGTCTGTTTTTTACTTTTTATAACTGTGGGTGGATAATTTTTCTGCATATTTTCCTGTCATGCTTATTATACTAATAACATGGTTTTTAAATACCGTCAAAATGTATTTTTAAAGCATAATTGACCATAGTGAAGACACTTGCTTTAATTCCAGTGACAAAAAAAAATCAGTTGGCATTCCAAATGTTTAAAATGAATTCTTATTTTATTTCTAATTTTAAGCATCTTAATATTGTTTGAAACATTCTCACTCAAAGTGTTTTGTGCTGAATGCAAAAACTTTTCTCAAGTATTGAATTAGAAACTATAGCAACCACTGAGACATTATCTTTGCAGTTGCATTCAGATTTCACAATATAGTTTTGCAGTGTGCCACCTTTGGAGGGAGAGAAAGCAATACGTATCTATTCTTGTTAGTAGCCAGCATTTTGCATTTCAAATGTTAAAAGATGCAGTAACTCCTCTGTAAAGACAAATACAGATTCTCTGAACTCTACATCAACCTCTCCCCTGGTTTTGGCAAGGCTTTGTTTAGGCACTACAGCAGAATTCTGCTGTCTCAGAAGGAAATAATCACCATGTGAGAGGATGTCTATGTCTGCTCACAATATGTTAACAAGAGACAACAGGTAACAAAACATGAAAATCTGGTGGCACCTCCCTGTGCATCTGACTCAACTGACCTCTTTTTCTTTTTTTTTTTTTTTTTTTTAATTCTTCTGCCTCTTCCATTCTTTTATGTACCTTTCTGATACCTTTTATTTTGCAGAATTTGCTCCATGTAGCAGACGTTTTTCAGTTTTGGAATTTCAGGTCTACCTTTGTCGTTACATGTTCCTGACAGAGCAAAATAGCATTCAAAGCCTCATTGAAGTTATGATGGTATCCAGGATGCAGTATTTATCTGAAATCTTATTCTGAAACTCTGTGCAACTTTAAAGTGACTGTGTGCTATGGTGACTGCTGGGCACATCATATACCTTGGCACGCACTAAAATTGGGCTTAGATGCTTTTGCATTGCAAGGAAAAAACACATATGTTACTGTCAGCACTGTAACTGAACAGTATCTAGATTTTAAGTAAACCAAACAAATCACCAAATATTCTGCAGCTGGCAGAGAGGTTACCCAGTTCCCTGGGTCTGTCAGAAGTGTGATTAGATATCTCTGCCTTTCACTGCAAAGTGAATGCTGCCGTCATATCCTGCACTGCAGGTGACCGGGGTTGCTTTTGGAGGCGCAGGGTGGTGGGCTCCCAGGCAGCTTCCTGCCCTTCATCAATGAAGTCATGGGCATCTCCAGAGACACTGCTAACCATATCCTGTTGCAATGATTCAGGGCTGCTGTCATATGCTTCCCTTTTCATCTGCAGGTAAGCCTTATGGATTTTTCCCAGATGACTACAAAGAAAAGCTGTGTTGTAAGTCATCTCCCACTGGCTTCCTTCATTTGCAAGCATCAACACAACACAATTTCTTTTCCTGATCAAAACCATCTGCATGTTTTACACCAAAAACTGTCTCAGTACTTTTGAGAGGACGTTTCCTTCAGTTGGAGGAAAGACAACAATTACCCCTCCCCCTAAGCCCCAGGGCCTCACTGTAATAGCACAAAACAAAGCACCACAAGGTCACACCTCTGCATGCAAGAACTGCAGATACTGTGCAGACCCTTCAGTCTTCTCTCCTACCATTCTTGTGCCTCCCTACCAGTAACTATGCAAGCAGGTCTCCATCCACAGCCTGACCTGGTTACAGGCTCACATTAGGTACAGCACTTTCCATGCTTTAAGTCTTGTGGTTTTGCAGCTCCTTCACTGTGTTAGCCAAGACTCTCAGCTCTTACATTTGAATGTTGGGCCATCCATAGGGGATGCAGAAATGCAGGATCAACACAACAAATTGAAATCCAGGACTGGGCAGTAGCACTCACTGGTGGGTTTACAGCAAGCCTTCTGTAACCTGTAGTCTACTTGTAGTTCTGGTGCCTTCTCTGAGCAATAGATTAACACACTGAAACCTAGACTAATTAACAGAATTCTTATGAACTTCTAAAGGGCTACAGTTTCACTGATACCCTTCTCAAAAGGCACAGGAAGACAGCAGGCTGGAGCCACCAGCTCTGGTAGGGTCACCATAGACTGGGCTATCTGCAAGGGAAGCACAATAATTAGCAGAACTCCCCACAGGCTTGTCATGCTTTCAATGCAGAACAGTCCCCTCCAGGCACAAATGAATCAAGGAAACCACTGCTGAGAAATATGCTATTTTCCCATGTTAGCTCTGAGATTCCCTAAATGCATGTCACATCTGGAAGAAAATGACACTTGGATTGCAGAGGTGATACATGACTTTGAGAGTACCATGTTGTTAATCCCCCTCCTACAAAGTAAAAAAAAAAAAAAAAGATGTTAATTGCAGACTACTCCCCAAGCTTTTGGATGTCATCAACTGCTAAAGAGAAGTTTTCATGATTAAAATAAAGGAAAAATCCTTAATGTCCTATGGATGCTGAGTAAACCTTCAGGCAGGCAGCTCTCCTGCAATTAATGACATGCTGCGCAAGGGGGAACTGCCCAGGCAATGCAAAACAGAGCTAATGAGAAGCCATCACTTCATTCAGCTGGAATTGCTTCCATGCAAGAAGTGGGTATGGGGCTCTGTTGAGCTTCTGATCATTTCTCCTTGGTTTTCTTTCAACAGAGCTCAACAACGGGTGTTTACTTGGTTAGTACTAACATTCCCTTTCCAAGATTTTTGATTTTTACAGTATGTTTAACAAAATTATTTCACATACACTGCTTATATACAGGCAGACTGGTGATCCCATACTCATCTCTGAGAGTGGTGTCATCACCAGATCAAAATAAATAAATGAACCACCACATATATATATTACATATAATACATATGATCTATATAATAAATAGGATTACATTTGCTGACAGCAGCAGCAAAAAGCAGTTGGGTATGTTTTTAATAACAGTGTCCTGAACTACTCCAAAGCACATCTGCAACAGATCACAATGTACAATGTTTTCTAGGTGATAAATCATAGGAATACATCATTCCTAGCATCCACTTGCATTCTTCTGGAAGATAAAATACCATTCAAATCTTTCACAAACATTGAACAATTGCATGGATTTTCTGTTGGGATTGGACTGAAAGTATGAGTAATGATTACTAACTACTTTCCACTGCTACCTTCCACAGCAATTGCCACAGTTGCCCCCTTCCTCTCCCCAGAAATCAAGCCATGCATTTTTTCTTTAACAACCGAGCATTTGGGAGACCAGCAATGAGATACATTTTCTCTCATCCAGGTTTGAACCCAGACCTCAATGTATATTGTACCGAGGGATTTTTACCCTTAAATTATTCTGCATCAGAAGTTGATGGCTGTGGTCATACTACTAATGGAGGGGTCTTGAAATCAGCTTTAGAGATTTTGAAGACAAAATGCTAATTTCTTCAGCTTATGAAAACCACCCCTTCAGAGGTGGCTATGTTGTATATACAAGAGGCCAAAATCACAAAAGGCAGCAAATTCTTTACAATACTCACTGATTTTTCATTGCAGAAATAGCTGTGTGACATCAGCTAATAGATAAAAGAGTGATTTCCTTTTCGAAATCCCAACACATGTATTTTGCATCTGTTGAAAGCACTGTTTTGGGAAGCTTCCTAAGGTAGCTGCATGATGTAGAACTTGGAAGATGAGTTTGCTTTCTGACCGAGTCTCTCTCTACATTCACACCTCCTGGGCACCATCAGATACGCAAATGAGCTGCTCAACTGCACATATACCTTTGATAGGAAGGGCTACAAAAAACCTGAACAGTTGCCCAAGTCAGGCATATGTGCTTGTTAGCCCCTTGAACACAAAAAGCAGCACTGCATGCAGGGAGACCAAAACCCAGATTTCTCACCATGGTCCCAGACATGCCAACTTCATGGGAACATACTTCTCACTGCACTGGCAATGCATGTGACCACAATTGGCATCACAATAAACAGTACACACAAGCTTCAAAAACACTGGAAGGATGATTTGATATTACATAGGAAACTCAGGCATCCAAAAACAAGACTTCTGAAACACACAAGGACATCTTTTTTCCATCTTCTTTTTGTCTGCTATATCTGTAAAAATGGGCATTTCAAATAGGGCCATCATATTGACCTGAACCTCATCCCTATGAAATGCTGAAAGCATTTGATGAAAATGCTCCCTCCTGCGGGAGATGCAGATTTGTGTTTGCCAAAGGTGTCATGACTCTGCTGATCAGCCTTGCCACGAATTCTCATTTCCTTATCAGATGAAGGAAAAGGGAACATGGTCATCCAACAGGAGGGGAAGATGAATTATTTGAGGTANCTGTATAGAATTTTTTATTTCTTTTTCATTAAGAGGTCATGGGGATAGATTTTTCCTCATATACACACATTCATGTATGCTCAATAACCCATGCTGAGAGTAAAGCAACTATTTCAAGAGGCAACAGCAAAGACAATTTCCCCAAGTTTCTATATTCAACTTATTCCCAGGACCAATTTTACTTCATTGTTTGAAAGAAATACAGCAGCATTCAAAGCCTTACAAAATGAAACCAGTTGGCCATTCTTGAAAAAGCAAATTCTTGTTAACATTCAAAGTTTCTTGCGCAGTAGCTTCCATTTCAGCACCAGCAATGTTAATTTCTGAAGATGCCACCATAAAACCACTCTGTATCCATTGACTTTAATTTTTCTTTAATGATTAAAAGCCATCACACCAGCTATTTTTTACTGGGTTTCTTGAGTTTCTTAAAGACCTCTAAGATACAGCTGAGGATATAATGAAGCTATGTGAAATATTTGCAGAGAGTATACCCTAAAGTTTTTTCTTATGATCTGTAAAATACTTAAAGTAAAAATACCTCTTTCCTTTCTCACACATGCATTTATATGAAGTTACTTCTTTATGTCTATTAGAATTTAATACGATTTCAGAAATGTGTCTCTCTGATGACACTCAAAAGATTCAGAGCAACCAAAAGCCAGATCATAGCAGGTCTCTTTCCAGAGACCTTAAAATAATAGGTAATTATATGGTAAAATTTCCCCTTCTAGCTATGTTTCATGAAAGGTTATNTTTGTGTTTGCCAAAGGTGTCATGACTCTGCTGATCAGCCTTGCCACGAATTCTCATTTCCTTATCAGATGAAGGAAAAGGGAACATGGTCATCCAACAGGAGGGGAAGATGAATTATTTGAGGTAATCTAAACAAGCTCAAGCTAG
>VZTT01072140.1:23180-46466 GCA_013400855.1 Buphagus erythrorhynchus
CGTCCAGCTGGCACTGGGAAGCATCTAGAAGCTTCTCACAGAAGCCACCCTTGTAGCCCCCTACTACCAAAAACTTGCCACACAAACCCAGTACAATCAGCTTGCTGCAAACAAGAAGAGTAGCAACAGCAGAAAAATGCTAGGATTCCCAGAAAAGCACAGAGGGGAAAGAGTGCCTCTAAGTGAAAAGCTTAAACTGCATCACATGAAATGCATACTAAACATTTTTCTTGATTTCTAACAAAGAATCACCAAGTACTAAGAATACCCTCAGCACCTTTAGCTACCAAAGGCATCACCAAAAATGTCATTACTCCTGCAGTGTTGTGTCTTGCTGGCAGGCAGGTAAGTGCCTCAATCATGCAAGAGAAGTTACAGTGTACCCACTAAAAACTGAGAGAAAACATACTTCTTAAGTCATGTTTCTCACTGCTCAACATTCAATTAAAAGCAGGCACACAGCACACAGATGGGACAGTTGGTTTGAAAAACAAACACATGCAGCATATCCAAGAGCTCTGTATGCCTACGGGAATGTTTCTTCCCATGTTGATGCAGTGATACACGTACAAGTGGTGAATGTGGAAGTTATTCATGTGTTTGTGAGCAGGGAGGTACAATGGAAACTCATCGTCTAGCAGATGTGTGAGACAATAATAATCTCTGCTGCAATCCCAGCCAAGAATCCAAAGGAAATCAACTGGAAAACATCAACATCGACCATCCGGCAATTCATTTACCATAAAGAAGCCATCAGCAAACGCAAATGTCACTTATCTCTCTTCTTCTGTTTAATTAACGTAGAAGCCTTAATTACTTTCAAGTCAAAGATGCTCTTATCAGTTTAGCTGCTCACTGCAAAGGCAAAAATCATCATGAAGATAGAGTAGAAACTGAGGATCCTGTTTCTTTATTCATAGTTCTCTTTTCATAATGCATCAGAACTTGTTCCATTTCAGACTGCTCTCACTGATTTAAAAAAATGCCAAATAACCATCACAAGCATGTCAAGTGTCATCAAATGTCAAGCACTGTGTAGGTGGTGTAACCACCTCCTTTTTCAAACTATGGCAAGAAGGAGAGCTTCCACCTGCCGCTCCAAAGACAATGATAAATTGAATAAAAATTCCTTCTACATCTACATGAGAAGACAACACAAAAAATTTACATGTATTCTGTCTCTCACTCCAAGACAAACTAAGACCACTGCAGGGCATCATTTTCAGATCTGTGAGGAGCAGCTGCTCTGTGCACTATTTGATAACTATCCTCAGCTGTAGGAGAGAGAAGGCAAGAGATGAAGCCACATGTTTTGTTGGAATCAGGTGATCCAGGCTGTCTCAGCTAAGGTAAGATGCTTGATTAACAGTAAGCAGCTGTGAGTCTTTCCTGGTATCCCTGACTTCACCTGATCCACTTACCACATCACCAAATGTTCCCTACAACAAACAGATTCTGACTCTAAAGGCCATGGTAAAGCCAGTCCCATAGGGCTTGGCTGAACTAGACTGAAATATGTCTGTAATCAACAAGGATGAGTAAGGCAGGACAGCACTTAATGAACAGAAAGTCTGAGAATGTCTGAGGTGGGTGCAAGCCATACTGCACTCAAGCAGATGAGCAGAGGACTAAACTTTAGCTCTCAACATATAAAACCTGGCACATGAAATTGAAACTCAGGAGCAAGAATTTTAGTAAATTATTCAGCTGATGATGGGGAAAAGAGGATGAGGCTATACTGCTGGTGAATAACATCCAATAGCTATGTTTAAAGAAAGAATGAGTATGTTGGGGTAATCTAATTCTGGAAAATACAGATCTATAACCTATGTAGTAACCTTAGGTTTTCACAATAAATTCAAGGAAAGAAAAATCAGAAATGTGAAGATAAATGGAATATAATGTATATACATTATGAGTAAGCATATTGTGTCAAACTACTTTGACATCCGCCTTTAATAAAATATATTTTTAAAGACAAAATATAGGATAAAAACAACTTTCTGGAAACTTAGTTAAAAAAAAAAAGGCTACAAGAAACTTTTATAATATCCCAAGGGAAATTGTTAGCCAAAATGAAAAGGATAGGTATTAAAACAAGGCAGAACTGGCTAGAAGGTAAGATGAGAATATATTTGTCTGAATTAACTCCTGGGCCTGCGAAGGCTAGATTGTAGATCTTGTCCAAGGTGGGTTTGGGGACTAATTTTATTTGATATTTTAATTATTTGTCTCAGCAAAGAAAGTACAATAGTAAGTACTCCAATTAAATACTCGAATCATTCAAAGTTAATACAGAACATTAATTAGGAGCATGACTGGAGATGCATAAAGGAGATGTGGATGACCTTGAAGAGGAAGGCACAGTCCTAGAATGAAATCACATGGAAGTGAGTTTCAGGGACCTGTAAGAACTATTGCTTCTATAAGCTGTGAATCATGAGCTGGAAGCATGAAAGAAAAATGTGGAAGTGTGGAGAAGGGGTTGACAACATGCAGTTGTGAGCTAGAGCTACTTAAGCAATGGCCAAGGCCAGCAGATACTGATCACTCATTACACTGGCCAGGAATATGTCTACACTGGCAATTAGAAGGCTGGCTTTCAACTATCACGCAAATAAATTTCTGGAACAGACTTACCTAGGCACATAGAATGCAAACAATCTATTTTAAAATGGAATAGGATAAATGTAACAATAGGGTTGTCCAAAGCCATAAAAAGCAGAGGACTGGACATGCTGAGTCTGGAAATTCCCATCCTGGCTTTGTCTATCATCAGCATAGCACAAATATTACACAGATAGATACATACATAATACAGCTACACAGGTAAAAATAGCCAGAAGCCTCTGTCTCTTCAGCAGAGCACAAGAAATATTTGAAGTTTCATTAATACTGGTGCTTAAAGATCCTGGAAAAGAATGTTTATGACTAAGAGAACATCTATACCACAAGTGCACGTGGATTATGAGCCCCAACAGTTGTCCTACTCAGCTTCCTGCTGATTCCAGCTCTGATGTTCATTAACAATTCCACTGCAACAAACTGTTCATTTTCTTGTTTGCAGTCCTCTGGCACTTGAAAGGGAAAGAGGACTCTCACTTCCTGTCCTCCCAGCTGCAGTTTTTAATCTGCAATAGTTAGGTGATGTAGATACAGTGGCACTCAAGCAGTTATGATGGGCTTGGCCTAGTCTGTAAAAGACTGATATCCTGACCTCAGATCAGAGCAAGTGACAGCATTTTTTAAACACTGGTATTGTCCAGTGATTTCAGACAGATGATGCAAAACAGCAATAAGGTGGGCATCAATTACTTTTGAGAATAGTAATATGAAGTTTAGCTTGAAAAAAAAAATAGGATCCACAACTGTAAAGGACTGCAGGAGGCCCAGACTGTCCACTAGGAAAGAATGTATGCAATATTTTCACTAACTCCCAAACGTTTTAGAAACCATCAAAAAAACACAACACAGCTGATCTTCAGCATGTAGGATATTCTCCCACTCTCTGTTACAGAGAGTTTCCATAATCAGCTGTATGGTTTATCTGGAAATGAGATATTACATTTGGGTAATAAAGTCAAGCCAGGTGTATGGAAGCTGCATTTTTTCATTGTTGTGCAAATTCTCCAGCCTGATCAGTTAATAATTGTAAGCTTACAGTTCTCATATTCTTCTAGCCAACGTTACTATCAAGAGAAAAGTAAACTTCCAAGAAAAGATAATAAATATTTCCAAAATCCCTGGTGCAAATAATACCAAAGTCTGAGCCAGCTCTCAGAAAGAACAAAGCTTTGGTGGTCTTCATGCCTTCAGACTTACTGAAAAACAGGGAGTGGTAAGTGAACCATTCCAGCATTGCCTGGAGAAGAGAAATATCAACATAATGAGCTCTAAAAATGCTTCCTCAGAGACCAGCACTCGTAACATCAGTTAAACAGTTCAGCCTGGCAGGTAGCATGTGTGTGCTTATTTCTTTTGGTTCTACACAACCAAATATATTTCAGATTTTCAACAGTATATTTACTCGTTTGTAATGAAGTTGAAAAAATAGATCTGTAAGCATTTCCTTCTGTATCCTTTTCCTTTCTGAAAAACCTTCAAGAAATATCTTTCAAAAAGTAACTGTTGATCCCAAGGAATTTACTGAACGGCTTTCAAGAGACATTCTCACAATCTCTGTTAAAGAAGGCATCCAAGTTTCACCAGAGTGATGAAGGGTTCTGGGTTCACTAGTTCAGCTATGAATAACTCATATGTCTTGCTTATGCGAGGATAAGTCTTTTCAGTTCTTTGGCTCATGTTATCCCCTGGGATCAGCATGGAAGGGGCACCCACCAGTTGGTATATATGACAGAGCCCACACAATCTCTACAGCCCTTTAGATTATTCTCAAGGTTGCAAAGAACACAGTAACTGTGGTCATGAAGAAGAAAAGCAACAGAAGATTTGATGGAAGATTCATTAACTGTTCCACAATGGCCATTTGCACTGGAAAAATTGCTAATAAAAGTGAGGAGGGTCTAGAAGATGAAGTTGTAGGGATACACCTAGGTAAGTTTAGAGAAGTTGTGATACAAGACAACACTGGAGTTTCTGCTCCAGGGCTTCCATCATGAAGGCCCACATCTGGGTAAACATCAAGAGGTGTTTGGAGACAAAGAATTCTTCAAGGCCTTCAAATAAAAGCAGGTTTTTTTTCTCTAAACAATCTTTGGCCAGAAAAAGATTATTAGAAATTTGGTGATAAGTCAGCTGAGGAAAAATTCAAAGACCATGACACAAGAATGGTCCAGCTCAAGTAACAAGTGGAGCTCTAATCTCCACCTAGGCAAAGTGGACTGAAAGGTCCTACTTTACCTCATTATTCATCTATTTCCTCTGCATGACATAGTAGCAAATAAATAAACAAATCAGTTTTTTGCATTCTTACTAGTACAAGCCTGAAGATATGAAAAATGGCTGCTACACACTGAGCTTATTCATGAGGAATTTTTATCATCACAGTTGATTTCTAGGCTGAAAATTGTTTCTAGGTAACTTCTGCATTAAGAAAAGAGATTTTTAAGAGAAGGTAGGTAGATTGCAGCCACTGATGAGAAATGTCCATTGAAACACACCATATTCTCTACCACTTCAAGCTGAAAGCAATTTGGTTCACATCTCTTCATAAGGTTCTCTATGGATTTGGGCAAGAGACTGAGGTACCATGGACCCCAAGTGCAGATTCCTATTAATCTCCAATTAAGTGAGTGTTCATGTTAGCTCAATTCATGGAATCTGTGTAAATTTTTAACTATTACACAGTGCCAGTCCATTTTTCTCCCCAAAGTTGTTACTCACAACATTCACTCCAATGCTGGAGTAAATCCAAATTTATTTGCAGGCAGTAACTGTGGTTACTAACTGTACAGTGGTTTACAGCTTTCATGCTGCTTTACCAACAGTTAAAAAGATAGTGAAACTCTAAATTTATTATCAATTCAAAACCACCTTCCTCTTTTTGCCTATGAAATTTTCAAGTTCTTCTGAAAGCCTTTGAACTAACTTCAGATAACAATTAGCTCAAATTCTCATTGCTGAATTATCGTGACTTAGATCTACTAGTTCAAGTAACTTCAGTCTCTAGAAAACTGAACGTTAGAAAAACACATATAAAATTAACCGAATTTAGTAATTCAGAAATTACTACATCTCTGTAAGATATTTTGGCTTTTATTACTTTTTGCGGTCTGAATGTTTTGTAACATATTTTGGGACTGGCTAGAAGGTATACTCTTAGGTTAGCTTCAAGGCTATAACAACTGACTCCTTGGTGTAGCTGGAAACTCATTCAGGAATCCTTTCCATATGTTAAAATCTGGAAAGAAAATTAGCATACAGCTGTCATAACATCAGACCTCCTAGACAGGATTCTTAAACACAGAATTACTAGAGGCCTGTCACTAACTAGACTAATTGTTACCAAACAAGACATGCAATTACACACCAGCCAAGAAGATTCCCTTCATGGCCCCTCTCATCCATATGTTTTGGCTTCAGGGAGCAAACCAGGAAACATCAGAAGGTGCTTTACATGCTTCCCAATGTACAATGCAACCAGGCTGCTTCTATTTGCATATGTGATACTGCCTAGACAAAGAGAAATTCCTACTTCTGGTTAGGATCTGAAGTGATCAAGCAGGACAAGTCTTTCTCCTTTGTTCTCACCCTTCAGTGAGGAAAGTGACACTTCTTCTTTTAACATTCCACTTTTTCAAGTACTGAAAAAGGCAGTATGTTCATGCAAATATTCTTGTATCATACAGCTTTCTTAAGACATTTTGGGTGACATGCTGAACAGTGGCTTCACTCCAATCAGCCACCTACTTGTACAAGTTTGACTTTCTATAGGCTGCTCTATGCTCTCTTATATTTCTTTTTTTTCTAAGTATCTACAGAAACATCCATTTTGATGCTGGAGCAGGTCCTTTAGATTCCTTTGTCTGTTAACAGCTCATGGTGAGGCAAAATCATTTGACTCATTAGCTAATTCAGTAATCAATAGGAGATAGAAATTAGTAACACAATGGGAAATAGCTGCCTGCTTCTGTAGCAATGCCTGATTAGCCCCTGCATCTCAGTGGTGTGTTTTTATACGGTTATTTAACATTCTAAACTTTCTCTCCCCAAGTATCTGCCTGCTGGGCAGCTGTTCAGCCTTTTCAGTTTGAAGTTTAACACTTCACACCAGCTTCTCAGGCTGTTACCTAAATGCATTTGTTTCCTAAGTGCATAACAAATGCCTGCTTCCCTACAGTTTCCCTGGAGGCCAGGTTCCAAGTATACCACCTCAGTGGTACATTTTCTTCTCCATCTCAGATTTATAGGCACAAAAGTAATGAAAACAGAAAGGAAAAATGAGAGGAAAAGTTAGTTAATAGTTTAGCGAGAGTTTATCGCTAGCTTAGACAGTTTTTATCATTACTCAACCTACTTTACCTCTGTGAAGCACAGAACATCTGCTGTTTGATGTGCGTTTAAATCATGCCTACGGCACTAGTCTATATGTGGAGGTCTCTAACTTTATCATAATTAATAAACCTCCTTGCTATCCATATTGTCACTCTACAGAATTCAGTAGGAAGGGCAATATGATGATTTATGCCTACATATCACTGAGCCAGAAGGTGCAGCTATACAGGGTTTAATGAAGTTTACACCAGGAAAAAAAAACCCAACAATTTGGCCCACTGACTTCACAGGGATTAAATTAATAGCAGCATTTAGCAAGGCAGAACAGAATGCTCTTTCAGTAGGAAAGCACAACGAAGAGCATTTTATAGCATAAGCAGTATTTTAATTTGGTGCACACACATCTAGCACAAAGCCCACAGGACAGTTTGTCAAGTGCCAGCAAGAGCTCATTAAACCACCACTCTTGGGAAACACTTGTATTGCAAAACATGCAGTAGGCAACAAGTACTCCAATGGATCCAGCTTCTGAAGAGACAAATGCTTTTCTGAATTGATCTATACACTGCTAGAGCCCCAGGTATTGCCACAGGTCACACCTAGTCTTTTCCCAGTGATTCTCAAGAGTGCAGGACGAAGACACTTGTGTTCACAGTGCACAAACAGCTTGGAGCAGGAGCCAGCCCACCACAGCTGTCCAAGACCACTGTCAGCACACGGCCCGCCCCCTGCGCCTGCTCTGACGAGCGTGTCCTGTCACATCTATGTGGTTTCACACTGAATTGGGCAATAAGTAAGAAAAAGAAAGCACAACAGAGTCATCTAGCTTCAGGCAGATAAGCAGTCACGCTGCATAGACGACTACATGTCTGTGTTACAGAGAGGCTTTCCTTGCACGTTGTGCCTTACACCACACACAACTGTCAGATACCTGGTATTAGATCCACCAGGTAAGAGGGGGCAATGTATGCAGATCTGCACAAATAACAGAGATCAGGGCTCACTATCTAACAGGACTGTGGGTATCCTTGGGACTTGAGAAGCTAAGAAGCCATATTCACCTCTCCTGAGCTCAAAGGAATTTCCTGTGAAACAATAAAACCAGATGTTTTTGGTACCTCACACACAAAGCACAAGGAAGGAGATGCCATACAGCACAATGAAGGGAATTCATATGTTGAAACAGCATCTAGACAAACAAACAGGACCTGATTTGGGCAGAACTAAAAGTAGAAGTTATTTTAGAAATTCTTTTCAGTTAAGTTTTAATTTTACTTTAGTTTACAAAATGCATTGAGCAATACATTAAAGACATTTACAGGAAACTATGGGCAAAGAGCAAGAAGCAGAGTGGTTTGAGCCAGTAGTCCAGGCACAGTCTCCAGCTGTCAGAGCTAGAGGCCACCTCAGTGACAACATCCTCTGAACTTTCTCTCTTCTCTTAAGAAGGACACACAAGTCTTTCTGATATTCAGGGTAGGTTGGGGCTGAAAGAGGATGCACAGGGTGCTGTGTGGAAAGGTGTGCACAGTGACATGCAGAGAGACAGCTGGCAGCAGAGCCAACCTCTGTCTTCCTTTTCCTCCCTCAACTTGGTGGTATCTGACAAAGCTGAATGAAGCAAAGTTTCCTGGAGAAGCAATGAGTTGTAATTACACTTTACACAGGCATCTAGAACACCTAGCAAAGTGCATTTGAGACAGGAAGTACCTTGGAATTTAATCTAAATCAGTTGCTATTATTCAGGTCATATTTTTTTAATAATTTAGTCATATAAAAATTAAACCTGTGGCCAACTGATATGCTTTGCTTCTGTGGGTGCTTACTAAGATAAAAATCAGATGCTGCACATGTTTTGGTAAATAGAAGAGCCATTTTCCATGTGAGGATTCAAGCCACTGATCCTCCTCCTGAAGCACTGACACTTTGCAAAAATATCACAATGTTTGGCAGATCAGGAGCTAAAATGTAATTGCTCCTCTCCAGCACACAGCCCAGCCATTTGTCAAAAAGCACAAAGCCTGCCTCTCTCCCTCCCTGACTCCAGCCATGCCCTATACAGCACAAAATAGCTTCAGCAGGAGTGACTCAAACCAGCACGTCCCAGACTACACTGCTGCCCAGGCATCAGTGCAAGAGGAAGGAAAGCAGAGGGCAAAACCCTTGCTCCAAAGTGGCTAGAGCAGTGTTCTGCGGGCAGCTCAACTGAAGAACTTTCTACCTCTGAGAGTAGCTCTCCTTGCAACCAGCTCTCCCCTGGCACCTGCCTGCTCCCCACTCCTCCTCCGCCTTACCTGGCTCTGGCCCTTGTCAGAACTCTGCACCCATCAGTTCAACTCCCTGAGTGTGCGAGGGCTCGGGAGAAAGATTTCTCCTTGATTAGCTGCAGGGGCTGCAGCAAGTGCTGCTGCCAGCACAGGGGTGGGAGGAGTGCTATGGGGCTAGAGGAAGAGGAGGAGGAGCAAGCCTCCTCCTTGTCAGCAGCACCCAAGACTTCTTCACTGCTCCTGGGACTGTTCCAGACAGGAACCCAGACCCTGCAAAGAAGGTGAGCACCCTGCCCCACAGGTGAGGAGTACAACATGGAGCACAGGAACAATATGTCCATTTATTTTTTACCTTCTAATTTTCTTCTTTCCCTTTTTTTTTTTCTTTTTTTGAAGTGGTTTCTTTCCCATTTAACTTTCAAACCCTCAGAGACAAAAGTGTTTCATCATGGAAATTTGTTAAAGCATTTCCAACCTGCCATTCCCCACCTTTTTTTTTTTTCTACTTTTTAATCACAGAGTTCTATTTACAAATTAGGGTTGATTTAAACAGTGTCGGCTAACCAAAAATGACAGCTTTTTTTGGCAAAACCACACTTCTGTGGAAAAAGAAAAATTGCCCAACTCTGACAGTAACTAACAATCTGCAATGCATTTTCACACCTACTAATGCTTCTACCTCCTGCCTCATGCCATAGATATGGTATATCTATAGATAGAGCATAAACCCATGCTGCATTGCCCTAAATATAGTTTTCAATTATTGTGCCTTCTCTGTTGTTTATTCCTCAAATATCCTTGTCATATTAAAATTAGGCATTCTTTTTTCCTTTTTTTTTTCTTTTTTTGCTCCACAGCTGTAAGAACTTCAGTTCAATTTCCTCATTTTTTAATTCTACATAAATATTTCTTTAATTTCCTTGGCACTGGAGCTTGGAGCAAATTTAGTTGCTCCACATTTATGAGTGCATTTTTTTAAATGTTTCATCTCATTTCTTTTCCAGGATAAGCTTATTACTCTCCAAGCAGCTAAGCAGCAGGAACATAGTGGTGCCATGTGGGAGATCAAATGATACAACCACAGCAGGTCCAAAATATAGCTACAAGGGTATAACAACCTCTTGGAGAAAATGAATCACTCTCACCAAAAATTCCCTGGGAATAATTTTCAGGAGTGGCAGAATTAGTGGCTTTGGAGAAAGTCAATCACTTCCCTTCTGTACAGTAAAAGCTGCCAAGGTTTGCCACGAGGTATAGTTGGGTATCCTTAACACAGCAGAATATGAAGGAAAAGGCATTCATCACAGTTACGACTAACAGTTACAAAACTGTAAACAAATGTGGACAAACTATTACTGTCCAATTTATACAAAGCCAGTGATTTTAAGTAAGTTCTGTTTTGCTTTTGCATGGTGGTCATTGCCAACCACTAGGCAGGGCATTACTGTGTGACTCAGTGGTGAAAATTTCCATTTTCTATGCACTTTTTAATTTTAGCTCATTAATCCACATAGCACTCTGGAAAGACAGGGAACTTCTAGAAAGAAGCAACAGCAGAAGCATTGAGGTTTTTAAACTGCTCATATGTACCTTCAGCCAAATGGAGCTTGATTTTTTAAAAAGGTCCCCTCTTCCAGCACTAACTGACTTTCCAAGGTGCTACTTCAGAAGAATAGACTCAATATGGACAAGAAGATGTTAGAAATTATTTTTTAAAACTGTGGTCTTAAGAATGAGTGTCACACAACTCTACCCAAGCAGACAGAACAGTATTAAAGAGGACAACCAGAGGATCAGGCCCAGCTAGCACAGGTTTAGGAAAGCCATGTAGCCATGTCCTTGTACAACCTGATCTCCTTTTATGACAAGGTGACCCAACCAGTGGATGAGGGAAAGCCAACCTGGCTTTCAGTAAAGCTTTTGACACGGTCTCCCACAGAATTCTCCTGGATGAGCTGCCAGCCCATGGCTTGGACAAGTGCACTGCTCACTGGTGAAGAGCTGGCTGGATGGCTGGGCCCAGAGAGTGCTGGTGAATGGAGCTCACCCAGCTGCAGGCCAGCCATGGGCAGTGTTACTCTGGCTCAGTGCTGGGGCCAGTCCTGTCTAATATATTTATCTATGATCTGGACAAGGGCATCAAATTCCCCCTCAGTCAGCTTGCAGGTGACACCAAACTGGGTGGGAATGTTGATCTGCTGGAGGGCAGGAAAGCTCTGCAGAGGGATCTGGACAGGCTGGATCATGGCCCAAGGCCAGTGGTTTGGGCTTCAATAAGGTCAAGTGCCAGGTCCTGCCCTTGGGTCACAACAATCCCAGGCAGTGCTACAGGCTTGGGGGAGAGCAGCTGAAAAGTGGCCTGGCAGAAAAGGACCTGGGTGTGCTGGTCAACAGCAGCTGAACATGAGCCAGCTGTGCCCAAGTGGCCAAGAAGGCCAATGGCATCCTGGCCTGGATCAGCAATGGTGTGGCCAGCAGGAGCAGGGCAGTGATTGTCCCCCTGTACTGGGCACTGGTGAGGCCACACCTCAAGTGCTGTGCCCAGTTCTGGGACCCCTCACTACAGGAAGGACACTGAGGGGCTGGAGTGAGTTCAGAGAAGGGCAATGGAGCTGGGGAAGGATCTAGAGAGAAAGTCCTGTGAGGAGTGGCTGAGGGAGCTGGGGTGCTCAGCCTGGAGAAAAGGAGACCCAGAGGAGACTTTGTTGTTCTCTACAATTCCCTGAAAGGAGGCTCTATCCAGGTGGGTGTTGGCATCTTCCTCCAGAGAACAAGGAACAGGACAAAATGAAATGGCCTCAAGCTGCACCAGGGAATGTCCAGGTTGGACACTAGGAAGTATCTCTCCACTGAAAGGGCAGTTAAGCACTGGAACACGCTGTGCAGGGATGTGGTGAAGTCACCATCCCCAGAACTGTTCAAGGAACAACTGGATGTGGCACTGAGTGCTATCTATGGTTTGGTTGACATGGCGTTTGGTCAAACATTGGACTTGATGACCTTTAAGGTCTTTTCAATCTTAATGATTCTATGAATTTCCTAAAGACTGGATATGAATTTAAGAGTCCTTGGCCTCCAAATCCCTGCTTGGATCATTAAATACCCCCTCGACTAATCTAAAATCTTATTAAATTTCTGAGTAACAGGACACAGAACAGTTAAACCCTTTATGATTATCTATTAATTCAAAGTAATGCCATTTTCTTCTGTTTCCATTTGAACTGATCAGGTGATCAGACATTAAGCACTGAATTTAATTAACATAAAAGTTCTTCTCACAGAGCTTAATTTAGAACTATTTGTTCCCTTTCAGAATAAAATAAATATTCCTTAACTGCTTTTAAGCAGAAAAGCAAACGTTCTTTTATCCACTAATGCTTAAAGTATAATACATACCACAGTAATTTCCTATTATAATGGAATATTTGCACAGGTTGCAAATTTATCCCCAAGGAATGAGGAATCTAGTGAATGGACACATACATTTATTACACTGAATACTCGAGGTAATGCTGGCCTATGATATCAAGCCAACAAGCTCGATGATTGCCCTGATATAATTATGTAATTAATTAGCTCTATCATAATTTTTGGTTTATGACACTAACTTTTATGTGCCACTAGTCAATTTAATGGCATTTTAAATTGAAATAAGGCCCCTGAGAGAGATGCTACTTACTGAATCAAAAATCTTGTATTCAGATTTCTTTTAATTTCAAAAGATGACCTAATAAAATTGCTTTATAATTAAATCCATTTTAACAACTTCTCCTATGTGATTCTTTCTCTTCTCCCATTTTTAATTATGAAAAAATTCCAATCAGAAAACACTCGCCATCGTAATTATATGCAAAAAACAGCGATCTCTTTTTGTACCTCTTGCTGCTCCCTTCACACAGCACTGCATCCTGGCTAGCTTTCCTGCAGAATTTTACTAGCATCCTCCAGAGGCAGATCGACGAAACTGCACTTTTTCACTGAAAATCTCGTTAAATTTGCTTCTATCTTGTTTGAAAAATAGTCAAGGCGTGGGAAGAAAGGGGAGCAAAGCCCCACGTACTTTCTATTTCAGACAGACATTCACAAATGTTCTGGTATCACAAGATGTGGTTCTCCAGTGAAGTAATATCAGATAATGGAAGGGAAGGGAGTCCATGGCTTGTCTCCACCCCTAGTGGCAGAGGCCCTCTATGTGCCACCTCCTATTTCCAGCTGAAAAGGCAAGCCAGCAGTGGGCATTGGCACCTCCTTGGGGCTGGGGGTTGTGATGTCATCCAGGAGCATTCCTTACCAAATAGGCACCTTCCCTGCCTGGTGCTCCTCACATGGCAACACACCAGGATCTCATCCTGACACAGCACTGTTAGGATACATCCTCCACCCAGTGCTTAAAACAGTGGTATTACAGCGAGTAAGGAATATGAGCAGGTAGAACAATCCCCACAATCTCTTTTCATAGGCTTTATTCTACACAGTGGCCACTGTACCCAACAGGAGCACAATATCACTGGATGGGAGAAGCAGAGCTCAATGACTCCTTTCTGAGGTGATGATGACTATTGCATTGAAGATTCCCTTAATGTATGTGGTACTTTGCTACACAGAAAGCATGGCAAACACAGAACAATACTCTGCTTCTGAAAGCCAACCACTTCATTTCAACCACTGATGCCTGGGAAATGGATGTGTTGGAGATACTCAAGATGACACAGAGCAGTTAAGAGAACACTTGATAATACTGGATGGTACAGACAAACAGATTAAACTATTATCATTTCCCTGCAGACATAATCATATTCTGTTCCATTTCTGATCCCCAAAAATAATAACAGACAGATATTGAGCACAAATGGAACTTCAACAGTTTGTACTTGTGTTTTTAAGGCAAGCAATTTAATTTTAATCATGACTGAGTTTTAAAAAACAGCGATATTTGAAGTGAGGTGGAAGTAATAGAATTATTGTCAATTTCTTACCATTTGCTGTGTTCTTTTTGAAGTTATCTAGAAACTCTTCCAGGAGTTGTGACTGGTTTGGAGGGGGCAACAAACTCTTTGGATCCCTGGAAATGTCACCATCTGACCAGGACACACATAAGGGTTGCTGGGTCCCGCAATGGCTCGTTCTCACTGTAAGCATTACACTTCTCTCTGAAAACAGTAACTCCATCTGCCTGAGATCAAGATCAGACACAGCCTCTCCATTTATGCTCAGGATTTCATTGCCTACTCGGAGCCCTGGCAGCATGTGAAAGCAAAGAAAAAAAAAAAAGGTAAGATAATATTAGAAGGGTCACAACCCAAACCTTATGCTGACTTGCCTTTTATCTTTTTGGTTTGAATTCAAATAGCCTAATCCTACCACAAGTCCATTAGAACCAATGGGAGCTTTATTTGTGCTATAATTATACAGATTGACCTCAAACTTGCTTACTTTGATAGGTGCTACCCACCGTACAGCAATCAAGTTGGTTTTGTTTAAAGATGCTGCAGAATTGGGTGGGTGGGAGAGCAGCACAGCTTTCAAGATTAGAATAGAGACACCTCTCACAACCAGATATCATCACTATACAGCACCATAACACATATTTCATCATCTGTGAAGAACAAGGCACTAGTACACAGATCAAATTATTCATGCAAAGCTGCAACAACTAAGGATTGAGTTTTTATCAGCTTTTATATAAATCTAAACAGTGGCAAGTGCTGTCTTCCTAAGTCAGCAAAACCAAGTAGATATTACCATCAGGTAGCAAATCAGTATCTCTGTCTGCATTTTTCTGGGGCTGTTTTTCAGAGAGCAGAACCTACATGATCCTCACATGTGCTGATGGAGAGAGACACAGCTTCTGAGGAGCACAGTATGTATGCAGAAAACTGTTCTGGGGAGGAACAGCAAAAGTGGAAGCAATGGGTCTTAGAAACTGATCAAGCCCATGAAGTTCCCTAGTGTGAGATGAACTCTTTCTCAGTTTATTCCTCTGTGCAAAAGCACTCGGTTGGATGGCTGAACACAGACTTTGTCTCCAAGGATGAACAAGAACTGTCCCCACTACAGCGAAAGGAAAATTCAGTTACTCTGTGTACACTATTTTTCCTCCTATTACATACTTTCCATGGTCTTCAGGAAAGAAAACTGTGCACAGTAAAAGCCAAGAAACATTTCAGACAGCATGACTAAAGCTCCTTTAAGTTTTTGGACTTGAAAAAGACAATGAAGAATAGTTTTAAACACAAACAGGATACAGTACCTTCCGTGTATGCCAGTCCGTCTGGGAGAACATCACTTACAAAGATATGGGTGAGATGCTCATTTTCAGCAACTTGGGCTGTGACAGCAAAGCCTGAAGTAAAAGAGGTTTAAATCAAATAAACTTTCTTAGGAACATTTCCCTTTTATTTCACGTATTTAGTAGAATTTACATGAAAAGGAAGATACTTCTCATAAGAACACACTCATAGAGCATATAGAAATTATCACATGGTTACCCAGTCATTGTAAGGCCTGTTAAAATTAGTAAGACTTTTCAACTCCCAGAAAATGCCATCCTCTGCTGTAAAAAAATATTAAGTTTCAAAAAAAGTACTTTCTACCTCAGCTCCATGACATTTCCACAACACAAAACAGCCCATCATTACAGTAAGAGTTCTGCAGAATGTCCATCAGACATAGAGGTGTATTAAACAATTCCAAAAACTGGAAACCCAAATTATAAAGCAGCAAACCATACTAGACAAATGAATGGGAAAGGCCAGAAAATAATAATTTAAAACTGACTTGCAGCTAAAGCACAGCACAAAGCTGCTTTAAAACGGTATCCTTACAAGGTATGTAATTATTCCTAGGCATAACTACCTCCCATGGACAAAAAGCCTCTCAGAACTAGTCCCAAAGTATACTTTTGATACTGTGCCAACAGAGGATCCCACTACAAAAAAATAAAGGCAAACCTTGACCATTGCCTGAGAGCACTTATATTAGTCTTGGCAAAGGACATTCATTTTTCTGACAAGCCCATGCTTCAATTATTTTGACACTGTCAGAAAATTAGAAAGTGGACCCTTCCAGAACATAAGAAACGCACTTGCCAGTGTAAAGCAGTCAGTTTGGGTCTTTGTTATAATGCCTCTTTGCAGACTCACACTTTGAGCTATCAAGGATGGCTCTATCTGCTCTCAGAAACAAAAAAGTCCCGAAGAGAGAAGGTAAGCAGTGAAAAAAATAAAAAGAAGAATTCCCAAGAGCTTACCATAATCACTTATGTTTTCAGTCTTTGTAAGATGAACATGATAAACATTTAACGGACAAATTTCTATTTCATCATACACCTGTTAGAAAAGAACAATCAAATTACTGATTTGAAGTCATCAAATTATGAAAATGCAA
This sequence comes from Buphagus erythrorhynchus, assembly GCA_013400855.1. Lineage (NCBI taxonomy): Eukaryota > Metazoa > Chordata > Aves > Passeriformes > Sturnidae > Buphagus > Buphagus erythrorhynchus. The sequence continues at coordinate 39,788 of VZTT01072140.1, forward strand.
GCATCAAACTCCAGATACAGCATGAGAAACAAGCACAATACTCTTTGCATCAAGACTTGCTGTCTTTACATAGAGAATTGTGTTACTGTGTAAGCATCACTGCTATGAGTGGGACTAAAACTAAAGACCAAAAACCCACCCTGGAGTACAAGCTGACAATTTACTTTTGTGCTAAAAGCCTCATCCAAATCTTCAAACATTTCTTAAGAAAGTGTTTATAGCACCTAGCCACTCAAATCTGTGAACCAGAATGACAGAAAGCAGGCCTAGAACAGCTTTAAAACCTTATTTTAGATCTAAATTTCACATATTTGTAGGTGATAACTCAACTGCAGCTACCGACAACACAAAGCTTTAAAAGGAGTCACACTTTCCTGGTCTACTATGTATTCATATGGTTCAGGAGCACAATACTCAGTATTTTCATCAACCAGTCTTCTGAGTTGTAGGCCATAGTGTCTTGGCTCCAGCTGTTTCATCTAAAGAAGAAAAAAAAAAAGGAGTTTGTAATTATTTGTTATTTATTTCCAGAATCCTAGAAGACAGAGAAGTGACACACACAGAACAAGCTTCTAAAGTCATGCAAAAGGAATCTCAAAAAAGTAATTTTCTACCTATTTTTGTAGTAGAAACAAAACTAGATGCATTGCTTAAAATACAAGGTTACAGTGCTATTTCCATTTTGCCTTATGATCCTCTCAAATCCTTTCATAAACACTATGTCTTGGCTATTAGATTAACTGAGCACTAATATATGTTTCCAAAGATATTTCAACGGTCCTCTGTCCTTTTGAACTTAACACTCACAACCACCTTTTTCTATGACTACTTCTAATGATTCAGGTCTGCTCAGCAGCTTTTGCTTCTGATGTAGAAAATGTGTATGCACGTATGGGCAGTTAGGAGAGGGGATGGGATGGCAAGCAGGTTCCCTAAGGGTTTGCCTTTATTAGATTTTATTTTTATTGCTGGGTTTCATCTATGATCAGAGAGTTTCCCCTATTTTTTTTTTTACCACATGAGGTAAAAGCAAAGATCCTGTCTCAACAGGAAGCCAAAGGGAAATAGGGATATTCCCAAAGGATATTAGCCTGAAAGTGCTGAGCCCCTGATGGGAGGCTCTGAAAAAATCAGGATACTGGTGAGACTAAGGCACAAAACATTTCGTTTTAGCATATTAATAGACCAACAATTCTGAAACAGGAGGAAGCAACATTTCCAAAAGAAGAGGACTGACGGCCTCCCTGAGGGTTATTTAACCCCTTTAATGCATCTCAGCAGCTTACAAAATCTAACTCTACTGAGTAACTGGTAATTAACTTAACATTTTATTACATGCTGCAGTTTACAAGTTCTGTATCCTGAAAAACTGAATTTGAATGCACAAGTTTTTTATATGTGCTATCCAAAGACCTCAGATGGAAAACAGAAATGAGAAAAGTATAAACCCCATAAAGCATGGATGAAGGTGAAAAATAAACCCCTAAAAATTCTTCTGAACTTTAGCCTTATCCACACAGCATTCAAACATTTTCTGTTAAGAAGAAAGATTCCTTACACTCACCAGAGCAGAATGAAAATGTAAGAAGGAAAAGAACCAGGATAGATGAGCAGAAAGTATTCAGCATTAGAGAATGCTTATGAAAAGCTTTACACACAGAATAGAAAGACAAAATAAAACAGAAAAACATATAAGAAAATAATCTAGAAATTTAAAACTAAATTTTTCACACGATGCAGACAATGAAAATTAAAAGTCAGCTTCATAATTACAAATATTTTGGCATTATAGAGTAAGAAAGGTAAGGAATTTCCTTTTCAACTTGATTTTACTTTTATAAATTTTATTTCCTCCTTTAGCGGTTTCCTACGGCAGCCTAAGGACTTCAAAACGTTCTGGCTCTCCCATGCCACCTGGTGGCCAAGTCGTGTGTCAGACAATCCCTTCAGCCTGGCAGGGTACAGCCAAGTTTTTAAAACTAAACATTAAACATTTTCTCAAGGATTCATTCTCCACCAGGAGAAGCCACAAGAAGATAATTTCTTCTTAATCATGCCCTGGAGATGCATTGGGACTTGCCTAAATCAGTGTGCTTATTTTGATTTTAAAAACTATAGTTTACTCTGGATTGTCAAAAGCTTTTCTTTTTCTTTTTTCCACTCAATATTAGCACATGAAAAGAGCCATTAAATTGGGCCCTTTCCTCCATTAAAGACTCAAAATTAATTAACTTCAAACCAGTTCAATGAGTTCACATGGAAATTCACCGTAACCTATGCCAAAAGTTACAGCTGGATCTTGTCCGGCACAGGACTCCTTTTTTCCCTGTTTTTCCCCTTGTGAAGTAAATAAAATATATTTACCAGTTGGCCAGAAAGCAGAACTTGGGGTAAAGAGTTACTTTTTCCAAAAAGCTGTTTAGCATAATTTAAGTGACTTGAATCATGAAGTTATAGAGCTAAGTTCAAGCACTGACACATACGGAGGCAGAAATGTTAGGTATATTACAGTGTTCCAGAGGTGCTGGTGTTTTGTCCATAGCTAAAACTGGTATTTCTATTTTACCTTCAACCTGTGACTCAGTTTTCTGTTCCATGATCTATAGCAATCCCTCTCAAATTGCCAGCAGTGACTTTCACAAGCAAATTCACTCTTTGAAATTCACAAATAGAGCTTGTATTTAATTAAAAGCTTAAAAAGGTCCTTTCAGAAGCAAACTTATATGATAGCTTTCGTCACAACAGTCTTAAATGTCTTGATCTGCTGGCTCTGACTCAACCAGTCCCTGTTGCTCCCCTGTGATTTATTTGCACAGAACAACCGGATTTGCTGCAAGGACAACACAGAGTGGACACGTGCTGAAACTTCCCAGAGCTGACTACCGGGCACACTGTCACTGCTCTTGAAGTACCCCCTGTGTGCTGTCTCCAGCAACACCTTTTGAAAATCTTTCCACAACCCTGCTGCCTTGGCTACAGCATGTAAAAAACATAACTAAGGAGAGAGAGCAATGTCCCTTGAGGCAGTGACAGGGAGATGCTTATTATGTATTATTAGTCATATATTATGCCATTACTGTATTATTATATATAATGATAATCTTATCACAGTTTTCCCTATTTATGCATCCACTGCTATGCTGTGCTCCTTCTTGAGTCCACAGCTATTTACAAGGTGAAATTGTGCATGAAAAGTAAGTACCTTGCATGCCAAAGACAAAACATCTTCCACCCTGTGCTCTGGCTTGAGTGTCAGCGCCACTGCTTGGCCGTCACAGAAATGAACATAGGTCTGTGTTTCCCAAGCATTCTCCTTCTGGATGCTCTCTGGCACTGAGCAGTAGACATTCAAAAAATCATCAACTTGCTGCTGGAAACAAGGGACAAAGGTATAACATATGTGGATGTTAAAAAACAAAACAAAACAAAAAAGTGAAATTACATTAGCAGTTTGCAGTGGCTATATATTCAAAAACAGTGCAAGCCAGGGCAAAGAGTTCTGTTAGCTGCTCTCATTCACTATCAAAGACCGGATTTTCTAGAGCTTGGACTGAACTTGCTGTGCTTTCCCATTATGGAATTTCATGCCTTTATCTCATACTAATTATTGATTTAACTGTTTGTGGAAATATGTAGCTACCTGGTATAATATCACAGTGGAAATAAATTTTTAAGAAGAACTGACAACTACAATTTTACGTAACCAATACATGTAAAATAACTCTGTAAATAAATAAATAAATAAATGAATAAATGGAATTAGTGTCATTTTGACAGAAAATGGCAACAAAATTCCAGCAGAGAGCACTGTGGAGCAAGGCTAGCCATAACAAAATAAGGGAGTAAAGGAGTAACGTTCTCCTATTCTATTTACAGTTTGAGAACACAGTGTTTCATTGGCAACAGAGGGTTTACCATGGCCTGTTTACCATTTTGCTCCACAGTCTCCCTCTTTCCAACGCCACTCTGTTTGATCAAATAACATCAGTCCTAAATAAATTTCCTGTCACTTTCTCGCTGTTCACTTTCCACTTTCTCCTGTACTTCACTTCAGGCTGCATGTTTCAAAGAAAAGCACACAAGGAGAAGACAAACACCAAGAGCTGTTCAGAATTTGGAGTTTCATATATTATTTGGGTCAGCCTATTCAGCAAATCACCTAATTGCCTCTATCAAGGCATTTAAGTTTATGTAGATGGGGTCCCTTGATTCCCCATGCAGTCACTGGAAAGGGACAATAACTCCATAAAGTGGTAAGACTTCTACCCAAGGCATATCTTAAGATATCCTGAGCTGTTCTCAGGCATCCCTGCCTCCTTCATGCTTTTTGTTAGTATTTTTTGTTTGTTTGTTGGGCTGGGGGGATTTGTTGCCTACATAAAGACCCTCGATCACACAATTCTGCCCCCTCTCCACTGGGACACAAGCCCAGGGGTGCACCACAATTAAAAGCTGCTCAAGGACTCTTTCCCTTGCAGCAGGCAGCAAAGTCATTGACAACAATCTGTCAATAGAAACAGAGAGACCAACGTTACTTTCTTTTTGCAAATAACAACTGTGGCTGCAAAAACGATGAAGCAAGCAATCCTATCCAGGTAATTACCAAACAGTGCAGAAATTCAGGTTATAGGCAACTCAGATTGTGGCATAGTAATAATGTGATGCCAGAATAACACTGCTTTGGTGGAATAATATTAATGAACTAAGTCTATTCATTAATCTTGTCTGTCTTGATTTCAACCGTCCCTTTTAACTAGTTGAACATGAAGTTTCAATTAACACAGGTGATGGAAATCCTACTGAAATCCATCAACTTATACATAACAGGAGTGGTGTTCTGCTACTGCAATTAAGGCAGTGTTGAAATCTTCACCAGGTGAAGTTTGACCCTGGTGGCTGTAGGTACAGCCTGCTTGTAATGCTGGTGATGTTGAAGAAGATTATTCCTGTGGAATCGTAATCTTCTCAGCACTAAATCAACTGCCTGGGAATGCAGCCTGAACTACCTCCACAGTGTAAATAACAGAAAGGAGAAAGGGGCAAGGCAAGAAGGTTCCAAAAGATCAGCAAAATGAGTCAGGCTGAATTTCTCTGGTGGTTTCCTCCAGGGAAAACCAATGCTATGCTTGCCTCATCAAGGGAGGTTTGCAACTACTACAATGGTTTATTGCCCTGCAACACTAGCACTTCAAATCTGTGCAACTGAAATAAATCTCACTATTGCCAGAGATGAAAAAAAAAAACCCATAACTTCATATCATAGAGGATTAAGGTGATGGGAAATAGGTTCAAGGTCACCTTTTGATGTAAGTTTTTATAACAGGACAGAAAGATCTGCAGCCAATGTGAGCTACATCCCTTCCTTGCCATGTACACTGATGCTCAAGCATACAATTTGAGATAAACTTCCCTCTGTTATTAAACATGACTGTGTTCCTTAACTGCAGTTAAGGAACCATTGCTTCATCCACATTTTCCGTCTCAGAAAATCTGACATGAAAAGGGATTTTTTTTTCCTGTTATGCCTGCAGTGACCAATTCCACAATAGTTCATTCATTCATTGCCACATGAAGTTATAACAACCCATCCAATTTTCCAGAAAGAGGCGCCAGGATTTGCAGACTGTCACATGTTGTGCCACAGGGCTGCTGCAGGACCAATAGGCTACTTCATAATTTCCTCCCACTATTTGCCTCTGGTTTTATCATCCTTTTCAGGGAAAATACAGCTTCCCTGGCAGACTTCACTATTTGTCATTCGTTACCCTCTGCAGGCAGCATTTCATAAAAGTTNAATCTGAAGTGATCTTTGATCTCCCTCTGGCCTCATGGCTGAGTTGATCTCAAGTTTCCCGAGAAGAAAAGCAGACAGTGTGCCCAGGGATGACTAGCAGCAAAAACCTTTAACAAAAAGGGATGCAAGGGATAGACAGGTGGGAAGGGCAGAGAGTGTGTGGGAGAAGGAATGGAACTTGGTGTTACTGCACAGGGATGCACACCAGGCTCTGCAGGTCCAGCCCAGCACAAGGGCACCCCACGACTGGGAGGAGGTCTTGGGAAGAGAACTAGAAGGGAAACTGAAGCTCAGGAGCAGAGAGAGCACTTCATTCTGCTTGCTTCCTAGTGCCTTCAAAACATTTCTCTGTCTCCTCAGAAGGGTTCAGGAGGAGTAAATGCTCCTGGTTAGGCCAGAGGACAGGAGAACCACAGCAGACCCTGTAGTATAAGGCAGCTCCATCAACCTCCCAGCCCCGACAGGGCTGGCATCCACCCGAGGGACTGGCACAGCCCTTCAGGAGAAACATTCAGGAGCTGTGCCCAAGAGATTTGGTCTCTTCTCATATGGCAAGCCTTTCCATGTTTCAGCATGTTTGAACAGGAATGAACTGTGTTTGCTCTCTCTGAGATGGGAGATGGATGCCATCTCACACCACACATAATGGTACATCCTGGAGGAATTTGTTAAGTGTTCTTTACAAGAGTTGATTTCAAACCCATAATTACAATTTATTTTGAAAACAGAGGAGTGATTTGGTTGAAATACTTTCCCTGCTCCAGAAAATAACAGGCAAGTGGCCAAGTAACAAAGGGAATTCAAGTATTTCAATCCACTTCTGCAAAGAACAGACAAAATGTGAAGATACTGTCAGAAGGCAAAACAGCGTTACAGGATTAGCTG